>JAGVVM010004950.1:0-21446 GCA_019149425.1 Psidium friedrichsthalianum
TCTAGAAAATTAAAAGAAATGGACTGGTATGAACCTAAAAAGCTCATACTATCTGACTCAACAGACTTTACCCACAAGTGCTCTCACATTAAGTGGGAAGAATTCATCAATTCAAATATTGAGGCGGGAATCAAATATGGTCAACCCAGCGCAATCAAAACGCTAGAGCTTTGCATATGATTCCTATCTTTAGCGACCTAGGAAATGGTTTTTTACGACTTGAGTTTAGGCGCTTGTTATGCGGTTCTCGTGATTCCTCAGAATATGTAATACACCACAACAGTTCGTATCAAACACCGCTGCTAAATTGCAAAAAATAAATAGTCAACCCTACTCTAATCTTGCACAAACACGTCAGCAATCACACCACCCCTTATAACTCCCCATTTGTAAAAACATTTAACAAATTTGATAGTGGGACTTTAACCTCACCTTTAAGAGCGCCTACAGCAAAAATATATAGACACACACTCAACTTTTAATTGGCTCAAGTCCTCTAATGGGTTAGAGACCAAGTCCCCAATGTAGTCGCCATAGCTTTCGCGACCAGACATCAGGAGAAAGGGGAGAGGATAGCGATTGCTAATGGATTTGCTAGGCGGCCATTTTTTAGAGATCGAGGCTTTGCTCGGCCCCTCTCAGGCCCTACCCAAATCACGAAGGGTTTACCAGGTTTGACCTTAGTGTGGTCGGTGCATTGCATCGGTGTACATGCAATTTGAAGTCGCCACCAATTATTTCTTGAGGGTATGATTGAAACTCTATCGAACGATTAGGAGGGATCGTTCGATTATACGAAAATCAAAGATTTTAGATTGGGACTTAGTTACGCATTTATTGCTATTAACAACCTTTCGTACCTATTGAGTGATTTTCTATCCTAAGGAATTCATACAGGCGAGATTGTGTGAGGTCAGTCCTAAGAGATCTAAAGGGATCATGCAAACGAGAATTTTCTATCCTACCAATCACAGTCAATAAGAAGTGTGCAGTTAGGAATTCATACATGGAAAAATCACATCAAATCAAGTCAAATTGGGCCTAGGGGAGTCTTAGAAACCTAGGAACGACGTCAATTGGATTCATAGGTGATTTGGAAGGGTTCGGGTCAGATTGACCAAAGGCGAATGGTAATTTTCGAAGGCTTGAGAAATAAAAAATGTGAAAATGGGTCAAACCAATTGGATGTGGCTTTTCCCTAATTTTCACAATTTTTGAGGATTTTTCTGAATTTTTTCTGAATTTTTTTAGAATTTTCTAAGACTTTTTAAGAAATTTTGCCATTTTTTGGGAAAATTTCAGAATTTTTTTCTCGATTTTTCTAGGATTTTCCCCTTTTTTGCATTTTCTACATTTTCTGATTTTTTTATTTTCACATTTTTTAATTTTGTTAATTTTTTTATGATTTTTATGGATTTCTTTATTTTTTTTCTTTGGATTTTGGATTTTTTCTATTATTATTATTATTATTATTTATTATTATTAATTTTTTGAATTTTTTGGATCGATCGACTGACTCGGCCCACGGCCTGAAAAACCTAGACCAAACCCACTCGAGTTTGGCCCGAATCAAAACGACATAGCTTTTTGTTTTCTTTTTTTTTTCTAATTTTTTTTATATTTTCTAGGATTTTTTTATTGTTTTATTGTTTTTTCATTATTATTATTTTCTGTTATACGGACTGGGTCGGATGAACCCGACCCACTACCCAGACTCGGCCCAAGGCCCACTATCCTAAACTCGACTAAAAAACGACGTAGTTTTAGGACTTAATTTTTGGATTTTTGGATTTTTTATTCTATTTTTCATTTTCCTGCCTAGGTTTTAATCCTATGGTCCACTAATCAACGCGTGCCTAGATCCGACCATCCATCTTTATTATTTCTTTTATTTCTGAAAATAACTAGATAATTCAAATTAGAGTTTTCTTATTCTCAGAAATTGCCAGATCTTGACACGTGTACTAACCTCACCCGTCCGATCAAAGTTGTTATTCTGTTTGAGATGGTTATAAATGATCAATCTGACGTGGCACAACATCTCATTGCCACGTCGGATTTGACTGATTGACGAACTGACGTGGCACTGCCACGTCATCGCCATGTCACCGTTGACTAAGTCAACGTTTGACGTGGCATCGTCTTCTCCGACGAACCGGAGCAGCATGAACGGCCGAGGTAATCCCAGCCCTGATCAACGGCAAAATGACCTCCGATTGAAGCAAAACCACAACCATTCGACTCTTCTGATCAAGCTATTCAACATATCTAAAAACCAGACCATTCCATTCTCTACGACAGGAGTATTTGAGTTCGTATAGAGCTTAATCGAAGCAATGGCAACAATCGAACCAGAGCATATCACAGCAATTAAATCACGGAACACTCTCAAAGCAAGTTCAGATTACTTATCTGCAGGTCCGATTGACCTGGTTCAGGCTAGCTTGAGTTAGGGGAGATCCTGACAACCTCGAGGAATTTCAGAGCTCAGCCGGGAGGTTTTATGCAGTAGCAAGGCAGAAATAGAGTAGGAACGAGGTTAAGGATGCTCAAGGATGAAAATGCATACACAAGCTTGCAAGGTGACTGTCAGGATAGTAATCTGCCATGATCGTAGATCTTCGAGCTCAAAATGGCAATTACCTGGTGTCACGACAAAATGGCGTGCTGTGAGTGTCAAGAGCTTCTGCGAAGTGGTGCGAAGCTTCAGAAGAGATTCCCTGGGCCAGCGTGGTCTCGATTATCTTGAATTGGCCTCTGAAGTTCTCGGCCTCCTCTCCAATGGCGACGATGAAACTCTTTTCTTGGGAAACCCTCTCTCTCTCTCTCTCTCTCTCTCTCTCTCTCTCTCTCTCTCTCTCTCTCTCTTTACGTTCTCGCTTCTGTTGTGTAACCGTCCTCCTACCGAAAGAATTCCCTCCTTTTTATACCAATAGAGCCCCCCTACCCCTTCAACATACTGAACTTCCTTTAAACAAACGTCTGCCGGAGAACCAAAAAACCAAAGAATGGTTCAGGGGATTCTTGGGTCCAAATGGGTTGACCGGGTCGGTCAACTCGACCTGATTGACCCAATTTGACTAGAAATTGCAAATTCACCTTAATTTTGCCAGGATTTTTCAAATTATGTCAAAATTGAACTTGGGGCATGACTTCTATTAAGAAATGATTTTTCTCCTGAAACTTTCAAAGAATTTGCATAAAAACCCCAGTTTTTAATTTTGACCCGAGGGTCCATTTGCAGAATCCAAACTCTAATGGCTTTTTTTTTTTTGCAAAAATTGACACAACCAATGGATTCAAAAGCCGAAAAACTGGGGGGTGACGTGCCCTGATTTTTAATTTGGTCCCTAGAAATGTTTTAATTTCATTTTAAGCACTTTTAAGGACTAATTTGAAAAAGCTCAAATTACGTTTTAGTCTTTTTTAGCAAAATTGGATAATTCAGTAAATTTTTGGATTGGATTTTAATTTTGGAAAATAGAGGGGGATTACACGACTCCAGAAATGTAAAAATGAAAAATTACAGGGCTGAAATGGGAATTTCTAGAATTTTTTCCATTAATATGAAATGAGATTAACAAAGTAACCCTCAATTCCAAATTTAATTTTTCAAAATTTATTCAGCCAAAATGAAGAGAAAATTAAAATTAAAATATTGACTATTTTTTCGTATTTTTGTGGCCTCAAATGCTATTTTTTTTATTAATTTTTCGAGAATTTTTCTAATTTCTGAAAATATTAAAAAAAAAAAAAATAAGGAAAATTATTTTTTTGTTCAAAATGGTTGCCTAGGCTTGGCGAAGGCTTTCAGAGTTGATTTTTCAATTTTCTCATTTTTTCTTAAGTTTTTATGAATTTTTGAAAATAAAATGCAGAAAAATACTGAAAATATGAAAAATTATTTTTTGTTCAAAATTAATTTCCCAGCCTTGGCAAGGTCCCCAAAGTTGATTTTTCAATTTTTTGAATTTTTATAAATTTTTTAAAATTTTCTAAAAATAAAACTGATCAAAAATCAAGTGTCAACAGTGGGTTGACGTCAATAAAGTCTGTTGTCACAATTCACACATGCATGACTCAAACTTTGATGTCACTTAACATCATACTTGCTTTGGGCTATTAAGCTCGCTAGACTTGAGAATACTTTGCTCGAGGAACAGGTTCCGAGCTATTGAAGGCTCTATGTACCTACTCAAGCAATGTTATCTGAATCAAATATCGATACCATTAATTATCTATCATAGGTCACTACACAACTCGAAACTTACCACATACACTCAGATTACTGTCAACAGAGTCTGTTGTCACACCTGGCACATGCATGACTTGAAACTTGACGTCACTTAGTATCATATTTGCTCTGGGCTGTTAAGCTTGCTAGACTTGAGTATACTTGCTTGGGCAAAACAGGTTCCGAGCCGTTGAAGGCGTACTTACTCAGGCAAGATTATCTTGGACAAATATCTATGCCGTTAGGGAAATGCAGTAAATGCATGTGTAGATAAGCTAAATCTACTCATTTGTGAGATTACTTGGCATTATATAATATCACAAACTTCTCTTCAAGTTTAAATGACATCATTAATCGTTAGACTTCATGGCGGAAAACCAATTCATGGGAAAACGACTTACTCCTGAAAATGATCTTTGGATGAAACTTTGGTTCATGCAAAGCAATTTTGATTCATGAAAAAGGTTTATTGAGCATGTCAAGCTAAAGTTCCTCATCTGAAAGGACTTCTCACATACTCTCGTTGGGGATAAATTTTGATCCTAATCATTCACTTGGGAATTCAAGACAAATACTCTCATTACCTTGCACACTTCATGCCTAAGGTTTCGAACATATTCACAATGCATACATTCTTGGTCAAAGGGACTGTAATGTTGGCTTGGTCATGGGCTTACACAAATGGTTTTCCTACTTTGAGGCCACGTTGGTGAAAATATTTCGATCATTACCTTCATTGAGTTAACGAGTCAAGAACTTGGAAGATAAGATAAGAAATAATTGGTTCACTCCTTCAAGCGGTAGCTTCTTTGTAAAGTCTTCATGTCGATTGGAAATATCCCAATCGAAAGAGACTTTGGATGGGTTCTAATGTCAGTTTGGAAGGCTTACAAGGCTTAGCTTTCTTTTGGGGTTTTATGAGTTAGTACCATTCTAGCATCATTTCCATCTCGTTCTGCTTAGGGAAAGTATATGGCTCTGGGGATACAAATGTCTCGAGAGTCCATCAGCTGTCCATTTCTCTTTGGCAAAAGAAGTGTTTTACTCTATTTTCCACAATGTTTTCTGTTTGGAGGTAAGTTCTATGCTTTTCTGCATTTGGCTTTCTCTTTGTTTTTTGGGCATTGGCCTTACTTTTATTAGGCCACTTCTTTTTCTGCCCTCTATTTTTCTCTCTTTTTTCTATCTCTCTTTGCTTTTATCACAGTTTCTGGACTCTTAAAACATTTCACATTGATTGATCTTCTAGTAAATCATGCTCTTCGCCCTAGCATGGGGAGATGATCATCAATCGAGTTTAAAATGAGTAATTTCAGGCTTAAATTGGTTAAGCAAAGAATAATAAGTGTTTGGGTAGAGAAACGAATTCTCTTCGTCATTTCGGGATGCTTCGAGCTTCCGTTCCTGCCCCAATGTAGGGTGGTTCTTGACAGGGGTATTTGGACATTCTCTTTACTTAGACTTAAGTGGCTAGTAAAGACATCATCGTGTATAGGGAAAAGAAGGAATTGCCTTTCGTTACTTGGGCCCGTGTACACGTTGCGAATGAATCTTGTGCCTTAAGACACAAATCTTGTTTTCACTTCACTCAATTATTAGAGTGTATCAGGGCGTGTTTAGATGGGGCCTGCCTTTCATTCTAGACACTCTCGCTTGGCATGCTCAATACCTCTATTTCTTTTTGCAAAATCATTTGACCAAATCGACCTGCACAGGATTTGATGCAAATACATATATGCATGAATGAATGCACCAGTCTAGTGAATATGGATGCTTTTTTCTAAGATGAGTTGAAGAATTTACTCCAACGTCACTAGGGATAAGATGGCTTCACAATGCTTTATGGATTGAACATTTGTTATGAGCTGTTTTGTGAATGAAACATTGAACAGTTATGCTTCCTATGGAAGTTTTAGGAAAAAGATACTTACTTATACTACACCAGCTAGTTTCTCCTTTGCTTCTTCTCCCCTAAGGATGGGTGCTGATGCCGCATCTTGATTTGCCATGAATGGCACATTGATGCATGACAAGCATAAACAAAAGAACATGGGAGTTGTTGACATTCCCCATTCGTATCGACATCCACTCAGGGATGAGAGTGACTCTTGGGGGTATCACCTACCATGGTTTCATTATGTCTCCACTATATCATCAATTTCATGAACTAACCCTTTTGACTAGTTATCAGGGGAGCTTAATGCATCAATATAGTAACTAATATGGTATTGGTGCTTCTTTGATACACTTGAGGCAAATGGCAAAGTAGATCTTTGCTGATCCACTCTTAAGGAAAAAGACCTTCTACTTGCACATGGAGATCGAATCATTATTGTGTGGATGACAAACTTTGTTGTCGCTTCTCGGGGATACACCTTGCTGACTCCCTGGGAATGTATTCCTCCTAGAATGAGGAATTCTAACTAGGGAATTTTTGTGTGGTGATTCTTCTGAGGAAATGGCAATATCCTCCTTTTTTCTTTTTTTGACCAACAATCACTACAATCCTGAGGATCGTCTCTCATTAGAGATCTTCTTGGGGGAATTGTGCTTTTCAATCACTTTAAATGGATGGTTAATACAAATATCTTCTATATTGCCACATTTTATGAGAACACTTTGGCCAAAAATTGTTGACGTGGATGCTAATGGTCTTACGTCGCACCATCGGCGCTTATGTGAAAAATTTATTATAAAATTTTTAGTATTTTGAATTTTTTTCCTTTTTCCTTTTTTCCTTTTTTTTTTCTTCCGGCCTCAACCTCCACTGGCATCAAGCAAGGGATACCCTTGTCAGCATGGGCGAGGGCCACTGTCGTTTGACACAATAAAGGTTAAGGCCAGAGGGAAGAAAGAAAATAAGAAATAAAAACCCTAAAAAATAAAAGCAAAAAATTTTAAATATTATTATAAATTATCCACGTCAATGCTGGTGTGCCATGTAAGACCGCTTGCTTTTACTTCATCAATTTCTTGCCAATAAGACTAAATTGGAAAAAGATGAAATAGTTTAGAATTGAATCGGCAAAGTTAAAAAGTTTTGGACTAAATTGGTAAATATGCAAAAGGTTTATACTTTTTTTTGAAAATTTTCCCTCAATTGCATCTTATACACGTATACATATAAAAGTGGGTTTTTGTACATCAGTGAGGTGGGAGGTTTTTGTAATTAGTATTTATCATAAAAGTATTTTCTTCTTCTTCTTCTTCTTTTTATTATCATTGTTGTCATTGTTGTTGCCATTACTACTACTACAATTATTATTATATAAGAGGGTTTTATTGATTAATGATGTGCACTTAATTGATTTTTTTAAAGAAAAATATCACCAAAAATCCTAAATTATGGTTACTGTGACATATTTATCTTGAACTTTTTTTGTGACGTGAAAAACCCAAAATTATACCTATCGTGACACATTTACCCTAAATTTTGTATTATGACACTAAAAATCTTGAACTTATACTTTTGTGACACATTTACCTTCTAGTTAAAAGTAGCAGTTAAAAATCTAACATGAATCCAAGGTGGCATTGATATGGCGCTACGCAAGTGCCACATCAGAAAAATATTTATAAAAAAAAGAGGAAAATATGAAGTCACAATTCATTATCTTCAACCTCCGAGGTCCTTAGGCACTCGTCTGTCTGTTGCCCACTTCCGTTTGGATGAGCAAATAAGAGAGCTACTCACCTTCTCAATGTATTGCTCTCTTGTGACCAATCCAATTTTCTCCTTCTTGAATGTGATCTCGAGAATCTAAACCCCCAACATCGAACGATCACCAATTACATCAAAACGCAAAGAAATGAGCTTCTCAAATCGCTCCATAGAGGAAAGAATAAAACCCTAGAAAGCAAAGGATGCGAACTTCAAAAGTATCGGAGTCGAATTGGAGGAGGCTAGGCTAGCCCTTTTGGAAGCGAAGCTGCAGGAGCTCCTAGAGACGTTGGTTCTCCTCCTTGAGCGTCTCACAGCACCACTTCAAGTACTCTCGATCTGCTTCAATTTCGTCCTCACTCTTTTTGTGTTTTGCTAAAGCTAGCTTTTGCAAAGGACCCCTCCCCCCTCCCCTCAAAAAAAAAAAAAAACAAAAACAAAAACTACAAGCCCATCAACAAAAATGACAATAATACTTCATTTCTTTATAGATTGGACCTCAACGCTTGCGGCCACCATGACCAAGATTGGTGAGTGTGGTCAAGCAAGGGAGCCACTTGAGGTCCAAACGGAAGTGGTAGCAGACAGACGAGTGCCCGAGGACCTCAGAGGTTGAAGAAAATGAATCGTGACTTCAAATTTTCCTTTTTTTTTTCCTTTTTAATGCTTTTTTTTATGTGGCGCTTATGTGGCGCCATATCAGTGCCATCTTAGATTCACATTGGATTTTTAACTGCTACTTTTGACTAGAAGGTAAATGTGTCATAATGGTACAATGTCATGCCCCGAACCCAACGGGCAGCGCAACATCCCGCAACTCATCGATCGGCCAACGAGAACGATGACCTAGGATTCGTCGCAGCGCAATCGACGCCTTCAGATAATACGCTAACGGAAGCGAATCACACCCATACATACATAAAGAATGGTTAGAGAAGAGAGACAGATCAACATACAAAAGGCATTTCATTGAAATGATAAAACTAGCATTTAGGTACAACTTGTTCAAAATAAGGACACCATCAGTTGTCCTATGCTAACAAAAGGAGCGAGTAAGGCCTATGATCTACACATCCACATCGCTCCAGTCAGATGAGGGTAGCTCCTCGGGGTCGGGCTCCTCAGGCGTCGGTGGATCACTATCCACGAATCCTCAAAATTTGCTCTGTCTAACTCCATGAGACCAGGCGGTCCACTCATGACTAGGGCTTAGGGTATGAAAATGGTTTAACAACAACAGTGAGTCGAAACTCAGTAAGCTCACCACTAAACCTCGCTCAGGGTGAAGCACACGCTCGGGTCAACCTTAAACATGCAGTTCTAGGTTTTCAATTTACCACTGTCTAACCAAACTACATGACTGCGCACATGTATGACCTAACGACACTATAAAGCAGTTGAGCAAACATACAATTCACCATTCAATACACGGCATCAAATGTAAATGCTCATGCGGGACATGCTTAAATTCATTTTCTTTTATTCTACAGCACATTTAATTACATGGCTCATTCGGCCCGTGCTTCAACCCACAAGGTAGCTAACAAGGACCTAGGTTGGCACAACCCCTTTTGCCTGTATACCAGCAAGTACGCCTCCCACGCGTACAAGACCCAGGTACACTGCCCCTTCCGGTGCCTCAACCAGCAAGGCATCAAATCCAAGACACAGGTTGGCACCCCTTATCACTCCAGCTACCTCGTGCCGTGCACGTTTGGGCACACCATCCTTATCCTGTCAATTTCCCCTTCACTAGGGCACACTCGCCTGCTGCTCGATTTTATTTAATTTCGCGTGCCACATGCTCATGTCATCTATGCATGTCCACCATACATATATATTTAATTCACTACCAGGCACGTTCAAGATAATTTTCCCTAACATCGAGCACAAAACATTTTAAGCAGGTAGACAATTCATTTAGGTAAAAGCTCATCATTTCAAACGCATAGGGGATTCATGATCCGACACTTCACAACAGCAACTATCTCATGGAAACGTACATTCAGGTTTATAAATAGCACATACAAACCATGAACTATGAATAGATCCACTCTTCCATGCCCGAAACCCGGTATTCCTAGGCTTTACCCCTATGTATCACACATAACACTTGAGGACAGCCCTAGACCTCACTTGGACAGCATTTTCACAGCATGAACAGCCACCAAAAATGACCAAACAGCAACTCAAGTGAACAAGCAACGCATTCTAAGCATTTTCTTACTTTAAACCATGCCTAGAACCCATCTAGAGCTAAGCCAAATCATGTACCACAATCCTACTTAAGGTTTAGAGGTTATGCTTACTTAGTTGAAGCTAAAAAGTCGATGAAAGTAAGCTGGACAGCGCACAGCAGCCAATGGAAGCAAGAGTCCGGCATCGGATCACGGTGTCTTGAAGGGAACCGAAACTTGCGGGGGCTGAACCAAGACCAAAGCATGCTTAGAATCAATATTTGGATCTAAAAATGAGTCCTAGAGGTTGTGGGAATCAAAATATATCAAGATGAGTCATAAACAGAATTCGGGTATCAAAAGACTGACTCGTCGACTGATAGAAAAATGAATATTTGAAAGGTCAAATGACTTTGAATCGAAGCGATTCAAGTTGCGTTGGATTCAGAAGACGTTAAAATACAACATACCGAAAATTACGAAAATCCAAAATTTCCGTTAACAGCCGGTTGAATTTAGCGGTCAGATTCTGGAGCCGAGAGAGAGTCCACCGAGAGTGAAAAAGAGAGAGAGGGCCGTGAGGTATGTTCAGCTGAGAGTGAAGAAGAAAAGAAGAGAGAGAAGGTCTTCATTACAATAATTCAAGGGCATTTAATGAGTCTCTAAACGACTTAGAGGTGGTCCAATGAGAGGAGAGCATGTGGCTTGGTTGGTGGGGAGATGCCACAAGAAATTGACACATGAAATAGCTAGGGAGTTGCCAAGTATCCCTTTTGTGGATAATGATGGATTTAATAAAATTGAAGGCATAATTAGATAATTAGATAAATTGAGGTAAAAAAGAAAATAATCAACGGCAGTTCGACCGATTTAGAAATTTTTGGAAATATGTGCCTTCGACACCGGAACTACGCAAAGGACCAACTAACACTGGCTAAGCCTCAAATTTTCCAAAGACAATCACATTCTACTAGCTAGAGAACCTAGAGTGAACCAGGAGCAAAATGGTCATTTTCCACTTCTGCCTTTCTTCGTAGCGTTCCGAAATAAAACTGCGGCTTTAAAATTCAATAAAACTAGAACTGAATCCAAAACACCATTGCGATATCCGCGAAGCTTCGATTGTCCAAATTCGAAAATTTCATTTTGTGGTCAAATTCATTAATTTGCGACTTTAGTGAATATTCAGGTCAACGGGCGGCTGTTAGGAGATACGCGTATCGACATATTAGGTCCACGCACTTTAAGTCATAAATAGCATTTCCCTTTTAAGTTGGCCGTCTCGAGGTGATCAATCTCGACTGAGATTCAACTAAAGTGCAATAACGAAATATATCCATTCTATTAAGAAATTCCGAAAGAGGATCGAAAATTCGGGATGTCACATACAAGTTCAGAGTTTTTAGTGTCGCGATAAAAAAGTTTAGGGTAAATGTGTCACAATAGGTATAGTTTGGGATTTTTGACATCACAAAAAAAAGTTGATGGTAAATATGTCACGGTGGACATAATTTAGGATTTTTTGTGGTATTTTCCCTTTTTTCCATGAACTATTCATGCCCGTTATGTTATCATGATAGTAATAATAATTATTATTGTGTTATTATTACTACTATTATTGTTATCATCATCTTCTGTAAAAGTGGGCTTTTGCATATTGACTATTCAAATTCTTCCTCTCTTCATCGACACCCGTTGAGAAACTAAGAGGGACAATCGCCAAGAGTGATTGCATCATGTGTATTGTCATTGCTTCTTCTTCATATGGCAGGACAGTAGCATTTGGAGGCATTCTAGGTAAACTTGACCTTCGTGCATGGAAAATATATCTTCCATTTAATAGCGGAGACATTACACACAATTTTTTTTTTGTTGTCTTTAGTAAAATTAATCCATTTCATTTTGTTTAGACGGTTCACCTTTTGAAATGAAGAGTTGGACTCGGCAATATGAATATTTTTTGCAATTTTTAGTTTGAGAATCATTCGGCACCTCTACTTCAGTCATAATCAATTTAGATAACTAATTCATACAAATTGAATTTAGGAAATCCGAAATTTATTTTGGTTATAGATTTTTAAAAATTTTGTAAAGATAAATCCATGCAAAGCATTGATAAATGTCATATTCGGGACGACTCTTCAAAATTCGATCCTTAGTGCTTGTTTGTTTAAGATGTATTAGAAAAAGGTGCACATGCTTTGTGTGTACAGAAGAAAGTGATATTTTAAAAATCATTTAAAATCATCGTATTGAGAAATATTTGAGAATTCGACAAAAAGAAAAAAGAAATATTTGCGTCAAAGAAACGAATGGAGTTACACTACGAAAAGTAGAAAGTTGCACACACACATATGCATATATATTTTTTCAAGAATCAATTTTTGGAAGGTTGTATTAATATGGAAAGTACATAACTATGTACAATAAAGTATGCGAGAGATAATATAACATCACAATTTTACGTATCTATCGAATGATAAAGCACTTGTTAAATAAGTGAAAGAAGGATATTTGAAAGGAAAAAAAATGATTCATATCCCATATATTTTGGATGCCTTCTTACTTCTTTTATATTATAGATAAAGCGAAAACATTTTTTTTTCACCAAAATTCATAATAATATCTAATTTGACGAAAAGTGAACAAGTTTATGGGCAAAAATGTGCCTGTCAACATCTACATGAATTTCCGATGCTTTCCACAAAGAAAAAGTTCACGTGGGCACTTTGCAATGTTTATTCCCTTGTGCTTTTGTTTAATCAAAGATCTTGCGACAAGCCAATCTTGACAACATTTTTTATCTGAAAAACTTGAGAGTTTCCCGATATACTAACGTTGACATGGAGATTTACATGTAATATTATCATTATTATCTGAATTTGGTAATTATATTTTAGATTTTAACAAAAGGGGAAAAAAAATTAACGGTTGCTTAAACATAATTCTAAACAAACAAACTCCTAGACTTCGTTTGTTTCACAAAAAATAAATAATTTAAATAATATTTTTTTAAAAAATTGCGTGTGTTGTTTACAAAAATTAATGAACAGAAAATATTTTCATCAGTCATGTATTGAAATGTATTCTGTTGTCGTTAATAAAAATGTTTTTTGTTAATTAACTATTTTTAAATGTACAAGTGATCATTTTAAGAAATAATTTACTTTTGCGAAAAAAACGGAAGATAAAAAAAATGGAGAAAATAAATATGAGTCACACACAGCCAGTGTGGGCCCCCGGCACGGAAATCGACCGTTGCTTCCGCACTCTGCTCCTCCCTCGGACGCCCCCATTCAAATTCGAAAATTCAAAAGGACACGCACTGCTCTGCAATAAAGGAAAAAGCTGCCACTTTTTTCGCTTATTGTCCTCTTGAATCCGCGACGATCAGCTCACTCATCAGACCATCGATCAGACCCCGCTTCTCTGAGCAAGCTCATGATCATTCTCCTGAATCTGATTGGTCGTTCTTGATTTGAACACCCAGCTTGATCTTATGCTGGAGTTCATTTTTGAATCGCTTTTAATTTTTCCAGAATATCGAGTTGCGACACCGTTTCTCTGCTTTAGTTTGAACTTCACCCAAGCTTAGAGCTTTCTTGGATCACAACGCACGAGATGAGAGAGGAGAACCCATTGGAGAAGCCGGCGAAGGTCCTGCGATTTTGCCGATCAGAATCAGATGCCAAGGGCTCGAAACGCCAGGGGGAATGGCCATTCTTCGAAACTTCGGTCTGCCTCTTCGTGGGGCTCGCACATAGTGAAAGGTCTCACTGCTGACAAGAAAACCAAGGTCTTGACCACCACTGTTCATACGAAGAAAGTGCCTCTCTCAGGCTCCGACGTTTCCAACCAGAAGAATCAGAGCGCGGTCTCGCATTCTCGGGTCAAACGATCTCTGATCGGCGACTTGTCCTGCTCGGCAAATTCGGCTCAGGTCTATCCGCAGCTGCATCAGACTCACCGCAGGCAAGGCTCGCGCGACCTGTTCGTTGAATTGGACCAACTGAGGGGCTTGCTTCAAGAGTCCAAGGAAAGGGAGTTCAAGCTTCAGGCAGAGTTGACAGAGTGCAAGAGGAACCCAAGGGTACTGGACCTCGAAAGGGAAGTGGAAGTGAGGAAGAGTGAAATTGACGAGTTTAGGAGGAGAGTTGAGTTATTGGAGTGTGAGAAACGAAGCTTATCAGGGCAACTGTCATTGGTTCCTGCGGAAGAGGCTTTGAGGCGAGAGGACAGCAAGAGTTCGGCGATTTCGTCATGTTCACCTGATCTGGGAATGGAAGTTTTGGAACTGAGACGGTTGAATAAGGAATTGCAGCTTCAGAAGAGGAGTCTTGCTTGTAGGCTTTCCACTGTGGAATCTCAGCTGGCTACTCTTGCTAAGGGTTCAGAGGTAATTATCATGAATCAAACCTGTTTTGTCTCTTGATTTGACATTGGTGAGAATGTGTTCTTTTTGTCATGATTGGATGTCGTGATTGTAGATGGATTCTAATATTTGAGTGCCTCTGGATAACAATATTCACAGATAAGGCTATTTTATCTGGTTATAGAGAGGAAGTAAGCAATAGAATCATAAGGCAAACTTCTAACGTGAACCCAGTTCTTACGCTGAAAATGTTCCATTTCTCTGGCACATAGTTAAATACATACATACATACATACATACATATATATATATATATATATATATATATATATATATATATATATATTCTAACCCGGTCGAATGTTGGGATAAATACAGGATAGTGCAGTTTTTCTAATTAGGAAAAGAATCTTTTATATTGCCATTTTTGCTTGTGTTTCCCCTACTTATCTTCTGTTACAAGTACAGAGCTTTGCTTCATTTTACTTGACTCCTGTAATGTGCTTAGCATGCTCTTGCTGGTTTATCTAGAGTGACATAGTGGCAAAGATTAAAGCAGAGGCTTCTTTACTTAGACATACAAACGAAGACCTGTGTAAACAAGTGGAAGGTTTACAAATGAGCCGGTTAAATGAAGTCGAGGAATTAGCCTATTTGAGATGGGTAAATTCCTGTTTACGAAACGAGCTGCGCAACACTGGGGCAGAGGTTATTTCTGATAGAGCATCAAGCCCAGACTCCGTTGAAACAGATAACGATTCTATGAGCTCATTATCATGTCAAAGCAGTGAGTCTGTAGAGTACAGTAATGCCAGAAGGGTGAGTCTAATAAAAAAGTTCAAGAAATGGCCTCTTACCGGTGAGGACTCGTCAAATCGGGAGTGCCCTGCTAACAATTTACAAGAAAATTGGTTCCCCTTGGAAGAAGAAAGAAGCCCCAGAAGGCATTCCATAAGTGGGCTGAAATGCAGTGCAGAAGATATTGTGCTGAACAAGAGGAGGCAATCTGATGGGTTCATGTGCTCAAAAGAAAATGAAAAGGGCATGGAGCCACTTATGCCGACAATATGTGAATGGGGTCTCTCACAGAGACCTCAGTTGTATACAAACTGTCAAGAAACAAGTAAATTAGTAGTTGTTCCTTTTGAAGTTGAGAAAAGGACTTTGAGGATCCCGAATCCCCCACCAAGGCCTTCGTGTACTTCTTCTACTGAATCTAAGAAAGATTGCACCGTCCCAATTCCAGCACCTCCGCCGCCTCCGCCTCCACCGCCGCCGTCCAAGTTATTTGGTAAAGGAACTGGTGGAGCAGTGAGGCGGGCTCCTCAAGTAGTTGAATTTTACCATTCACTAATGAAGAGAGATTGCAGAAAGGATTCTTTGAGTGGAGGAGCCTGTGATGCTTCAGATGTTGCAAATGTCCGCAGCAGCATGATTGGAGAAATCGAAAACCGTTCCTCACATTTGCTTGCTGTAAGTTGCTTTTGAACAACAATTCCTTTTCAGTTTTGTCAAAGTGAAATGGAAGAGCAAAGAAACCGCTTTTCGTTGTAGATGCCTCCGGCGTATGAGTCTTTTTTGATATAAAGAATCTAACCAAAACATAACCATGCCTTATTTTGGTTAGCATTGCTTATATATATTATTTGGTTCATACCAGGCATAATTAAGGGCTGTCTTCTTATATTCAGATAAAGGCAGACGTGGAGATCCAAGGAGAATTTGTCAATTCTTTGATAAGGGAGGTGAATAATGCAGTTTATGAGAACATTGAAGATGTTGTGGCCTTTGTGAAGTGGCTTGATGATGAGCTTTGCTTTCTTGTAAGTTGATTGTGCTCGGAGATATATTGCCCAAAATCATCTATTATTGTAATTTGCTGTTGGGTCATATTTATTGACACATTTGTTGGCATTTTTTAGCAAGTCTTTTGAGATAATATGTCTCCCCAAAATGTAGTTGTATTTGATGAATTTTATCTATAATAAACAACTTCAAATGCACAAAGTAAATAATGCACACATTAGGCATATTAAGTGCTTAGAAAGTTAAGAATATAAACTCTCATGAGGCTATGAGTAAACTGGTTGCTGATGGTTCTTGCTGTATACACAAATAAGGTTGATGAGAGGGCTGTTCTAAAGCATTTTGATTGGCCTGAGAAGAAAGCTGATACATTAAGAGAAGCAGCCTTTGGCTACAGAGACCTCAAGAAGCTGGAGTCAGAAGTGTGCCATTACAAAGATGACCTGCGGATCCCATGTGATGTTGCATTGAAGAAAATGGTCAATATGTCTGAGAAGTACGAATTATGCATTTGAACGAATTACATGCATTTGAACCATTTCTTTTTTGAGATCCTACTGTTGTCCTATGTAGTTATGGTTGCTATATGCTTTGCCACTGCCAGGATGGAGCGTACTATTTACAACCTTCTCCGGACACGAGAGTCTTTGATGCGGAATTGCAAGGAATGTCAAATTCCAGTTAACTGGATGCTGGACAATGGAATCATATCCAAGGTAGAACTTGTGACTTAAACATGCTTTTTTTCCAATTTTCTGTAGGAAGATGAGTGTATTGAGAAATAATTCAATTAGACTCTCCTTCCAATTTTCTTATTATATTTGCTCCAATCAATCAAAATCTGGTGCTATACGTGGACAGAGACAGTATAGTCAGTAGAGTACACATCAATTGTATAGCCTCTACTTTCCCCACTATCTCTTTATTGATCTGGTGATGTTTAGTTTATACTCACAGAAAAAATTTGAGATGCATGGATGATGAATCTCATAAATGTCTTTCTGATATTGGAGATGAATATAGTGCTAAGAATTGATATGATACAATTTCCTTAAATGTGGAATTTGTTTCATGAACCTCACAACAAAAGCTCCTTTGGTGTTCGTTATTGGTTGCGAGTCATGCTCACAAAGCATGAGAGGATGCAATGCAACAGTAACTTTAAGACATGATCAACTTCCTGGACTCCATGTCTACACATCTCTAGTCCTTGTTCATCCAGCGAACTCAAAGAATATGATGATTAAGTGAGCATGAACCATGCATTTTATGTCGTAGATAAAGATTGGCTCGGTCAAGTTGGCTCAGAAGTACATGAAGAGAGTGGCCATGGAACTTCAGCTTAAGGCTACAGCTGATAAAGATCCTGCAATGGACTACATGCTACTCCAAGGAGTGAGATTTGCTTTCAGAATTCATCAGGTTTGACAAATTAATGAGTTCTCTTGCCCAACATTTGCATTTCAATTTGCAATACACGGACCTGTTTGGTTCAACATTTGGCCAAGGAACTTTGGATAAATGCAAATACTTTTGAGCTAAAGAAGTTTGGCGAAATGCAAATATTGTTTGGAAAACTATAATTAAAAAATGCATTTGGATGCAACTTTGACATAAATGCTGCTTGGTAAAAACTACCCTTTGTAAATGATTCAATTTTTTAATTATTTTTAATTATTTCAAATATATTTTTATTTTTCAAAAAAATATTATGTTATTTTAATTACTTTCTTTAATTATATTTTATCTTTAATTATTTATATTTTTAAATTATTTCTATTTTATTTTTCGAAATTTTTTTAATTTTTAATTACTTTTTTAATTATATTATATTTTTATTATCTCGATTTTTTAATTATTTTATTTTATTTTTCCATAATTTTTAATTTCTCTTTTAATTATATTTTATTTTTATTATCTCGATTTTTTAATTATTTTATTTTTCCATAATGTTTAATTTTTAATTACTTTCTTGAATTATATTTTATTTTTATCATTTTATTTTTTTAATTATTTTATTTTTCCAATTTTTTAAATTTTTTAATTGTTTTATTTAATTATATTTTTAATTTTTTTTTATTATTTCTACTTTTTAAATTTTTAAATTTTCAAAAAAAAAATTTAATTTTTAATTATTTTATTATTATTATTTAGATTTTTTAAAATTTTTATTATTTTATTTTATTTTAAAAATATTTTTTAATTTTTAAACTAATTAATTTAATTATTTTTATTTCATTATTTCTATTTTAAATATTTTCATTTTTTATTTTTAATTACTTTCTTAAAATAAAAAAAAGAAAATTTTAAAATTTTAAAAAAAATTGTAAAATGCAACTTCTCAAAGTACCTCAAGAGGTACTTTGAATTAAAGGCCTTTGAAGAGTATTTGAGATGCAATTGCATTTCCCTTAAGTAAGTCAAAAAAGTTGTCAAACACCATTTGCATTTGGCCAAAGGACTTTAAAGCCCCAAAGCTCATTTCAAATGCTGAACCAAACAGGGCCGTACATCTGTGGTTGTATTTTTATTGCTTCCTGTCGAAATTCACTGCTTTGTTGCTGCGACTCATAACACTTGAGAGAATTCAATCACGGTTGCTGAAAAGGTGTAATGACATAACAAAATTTATGTAACCGGTTGCATTTACTGGGTAAAATGAATCAATTGTTATTGTTGGTGAGATCATGAACTATGAAAAGCAGAGACCTTGTTTCTTAGAATATATCTTCTTTTTGTGTGTGAATTCCCATAGTTTTGAATAAGGTTCAATCTGGACAAATCATTGGGATAAGGTTGGTTTGTAATGGCAATGTGTCGAGGTGTATATTATGTTGGGTAAAAGAAAGTCCATGTTTACTAGACTACAACGGGTGATACCGACGAGGGGCTATGTAACTTTGAGATGAACTGCCAGATCAATGTCCAAAGATATCCCATACAAGGATGATCAGTGTCTGTAGATCGCACCCATACATGGAGCGAGAGCTGTAGTCCCACTTGCTTGTTTTTGTATGCTGGACTAGACTAGTATGTTAATACGGTTTTGTGCTGACTGAAGTATAAGCTTTATATCACTTAAACCCTTTGCATTTTTTCTCCATCGACAAGCTTTACATTGCAATATATCGTGCTTATAAACAATTAGCAATTTACCAGTTTCCATTGAAAACTTCAGCAAAAACTAATTCCTCGTAGTTTGTTGTCACATGTACCATAAATAACTAGTCGTTGGATGCAGAAGAATGATGTCTGTTTCATTTCTGTCCTTATGCAGTTTGCAGGCGGATTTGATTCAGAGACAATGCAAGCGTTCGAGGAGCTCCGCAACCTTGCCAACTTACTGAACAAGAAGTGAAAAGGGGTGGATGATGAGGGGGGTGGATGATGAGGGGCGCAGAATGCATCGGATTGCAGTATGCATAGGACTACATACGTGGGCTTACCTTCTCAGTAAGCCTGCAAAGGCACACATTGTCCAAGTTAATACTTTAGATTCTGCAAGATTTTTGTGGGAGAAGTGGGGTTTTTGGTCCGAGTTTGCTTGTGTTTAAGATGGAATAATGTCTGAAAAGGTTTGGCGTGAGGTCGGAAAGAGTTGCTTTCCTGTGTGATTGTCGACCGTATTTGATGATGGGATGGCAAAGCATTTTGGTTGTGAGCCATTGGACACCAGACTGAAAACGGCACGGGGCATAACGGGAATACAGAGAAATTATCCAAATTTGAACTCAACATACACCTATTCAACGATGAAAATGGAAAAGGAATTGCTATACTTAGAAGTGACCTTGTAACACTAAACGACAGTGACACAAGGAATGGCATGAAATATTTGTTTATTTTGCGAAAAATGAATAATTTGAAAAATATTTTTTTGCAAAATGATAACGTGTATAGCTTGAAATAATTAGTCGATGAAAAATGTTTTTATTATAGACAACAATTTATGTTTAATCTTTTGCGTACATAATAAGACTTTTTCCCTTCATTCATTTAGTAAGCAATATAAGAAGTCATTTTTTGAAAAGTATTTGTCAAATCACCTACTTTTCATGAAACAAATGGGATCAGAGTAAAAAAATACATATATCCACATAGCGTCACATAGCTTGATATGACACATACAAATACTATATTGATGTGATTTAATATATTTACCTTGAGAGAATACCGATTCACTCATAAAATAAAATAACAAACTATGATACACGATCGTTTTCCAACCTAGATATATTTATTAAAGCAATTTCAAAAAGGAAAAAAAAATTAGGATTTGACATGTTGAGAATCCTCTTAGAGAGGATGTGCATTTGGGAATGCGAACACTTGTGGTGCATGGCTATCGTTAGCTTATACGATTAGATATTAGGCACACCAAGTGCAATCCATGTGCTTAGTTGCTAGTAATTGAGTTTGGAACCTTGAGCGAACTGCCAATGATAAGTTAAAGGAAGTTGAGGATGACATCAAGTACTACAACGATCGGGATGGTCAAGACAAAGGGTCATGATTTTGTGGCTACGGTACCTCAAAAAACTTGTCCCTCAGTTTGGATTAGAGGATGCAGCTTGCTTGTATGAAACTAGAATCGCTACTAATTGCTGACCAGTCATATGATGGTGAATTCATTCCAGGCCTGGTACACATTGGCCATGACACTACCGGAGTTGACCATGCATGAAGTTGTCACACTAATGGGGATGCTGATGGCAGAAAGGAAAGTCATCTAAAAAATCATAGACCTATTGTATGGAGGACAGTTCGGCTCTAAATTTTTTTGATTGTGTCAATTTACTTCTAAACCTTTTCACAATTTGCTAATTTACTCACAAACCTTCCATTATGACAGTTAAGTCTTTAAATTTTTTGATGATTTGCAAAATTTAGTCCTGTAACATTTTAACAATTTATCAATTGAGTTTTTATGGGTAATTTTGACCGTCCTACGTGTCATGATCAGTGTTAATTTGAAATTATTTTAATTTAATGAATTTTTTTCCTTTTCCATTCATTGGCCTTCACCGGACCTCAGTGCTGATTGTGCCACATAGGACAATTGACGTTGGCTAGATTGCCACATCTGCTAATTCTAATCAAAATTGGTCAAAAGAACTAAATTGGCAAATCGTTAGAATAACTAAATCAATAAATCATTAAAAAAAATTATAACTAAATTGAGATAATTGAAAGTGT
>JAGVVM010004951.1:0-27867 GCA_019149425.1 Psidium friedrichsthalianum
CCTCTTTTTTTTTCCTCCCTTTCCCCCCTCTTTTCTCCCCCCCTCCTTTCTCTTCTTCCCTCCCCCCCCTCCCTTCTTTTCCTTCTTCTCCCCCCCTTTCCCCCCCCCTCCTTCTCCTCCTCCCTTCCTTCTCTTTCCCGCTTCTCTGCCCTTTCTCCCTCTCCTCTCTCCCTTCCTCCTCCGCTTGCCTCCTCCTCCTTTCTTTCTCCTTTTTCCCTTTTTCCCTGCCCCCCTTTCTCCCCCCCCCTCCCTTCCCCCCCTCCCCCCTCCCCCCCCCCCCTCCCTCCCCCCTCCCTCCCCCCTCTCTCTCTTCCTCCCTCCCCCTCTTCCCCTTCTCCTTCCCCCCCCCCCTCCCCCCTTTCTCCCCCCCTCCTCTCCCTCCCTTCTCTCTTCTCCTCTCTTTCCCCTCTCTCCTCCCTTCCTTCCCCTCCCTCTCCTCCTCCCGCTGCGCCCCTATTTCCCCTCTTTCTCTTCCTATCACTCCTCCCTTGATCGATACGTCAATCCTTTGCCATGGCACTCCACGTCCTTACTGCACGGCAATGCCCACAGACATCGGCCAGATGTACGAGCTCTTCATTGATTTTGAGCATCCACCTCAGGGAATCTCATGGGGTACATGCAAATTCCCCCCTTTTCTTGTTCAATTCTGTTTTATTGTCCCTTTGGCTTTTGCTTTTGCTCTGTTTGCCCCCTTGTTCGTGGCATTAATTTTCATGAACGAATGCCCAATATGGTTGAGCTGCGAGGCTCCTTCTGTCCTGTATGGAGATTATGTAGTTTTTTTTTTTTCAAAGAGATTATGTAGTATTGACTGATTATAGTTTTTGGTGAAAGTAACTATATAATCTCCATTATTTTTGTGACAGATTTTGCATATAGAATTTGTAGAATGGTTACTTTCGCGCACTGGCCAATTATGCGGAAACATGAGCACCCAGTTGGAGTAATGGACTACCTATATATAGCATTGGTTGTCTAAAGTTTAGGAGGAAGCTCGCTACTGTCATCTGAACTGGATATAATGAGCGAATTGGATGGTTTCATATTTTTTTTTCCCCTGGGTGATGAGCTTATCAAAGGGAAAGTGGATGTGATCCTGTCTGAAAGTTTGGATGGGGCTCATTTTGCAGGATTTGAACTTTGTAGCCTGCCATCTCTCCAACTTTTTCCTTTCAAATAGAATTGCAACAATTCCTATTTAGTTGGTTGATTGAATGCTATGCCGGTATTGAGAATGCAGTAAACTGTAACTGGAAGTATATCATCAGATGACTTTAACTGTGGAACGAGACAACAGCAGTTCTTTTTACTGATTCTTGTCACGTAATTTAGTGAACCAACTCTTATGATGCCCTCATAGATGTTGATCTTCAAATGTTCAAGGTGTCAGAAAGGTGCTTCTTATCTGTTGCAATCAAAGGACCTTTCACTGGCAATCTCTCGTCTTTATATCTTTCCCCGCGAGATTTTATTTTTAGATGCTCGAGAGTTGGGCTAATGGAATTATCCACGTCGAAGAACCTTAATAGGATATACCTTTCTGAGAAGACCGTGTTGGTAACTGCTTGATCCCTTGGTATAAACTACACTGATTTTTCCCGTGGATTTCACTTCTAATTATGAAAGTGATCCTCAGACACTCTTCAGTTCAGTCCAATTTATACACCTAGTTGCAAAGGAATGAGAGTAAATAAGCATACTAATGCTCAAAACTTGATAAACTGGGTTAGCTGACATAGAATTTACTGTTTCCATTCTAAATTTTTGGATTTGCATTAGTTACAAATTTTCTGCCTCGACACTTGGGTGCCGAGAGCAGCTTCCATTTCTAAGAGAAAACCACAAAGTACCGTCATTGTAACTCAACTTTACAGATCAAGCACATTAACAATGTCTAAATCTTGTGTTTTGACTCCTTGGTGCCCAAGTACTGCATAAACCACATCTAAGAGATATGAATCATGAATGTGATGGGCATGCATTTTGTTCCCCAGGTATGACTACTCTGGTTACGGGCAATCGTCGGGAAAGGTAATTGCTGTCGAATCTTTTCTATGCTGCACTCTTTTGCAATGGATATGGAACTACCTCATTTGGGTTGTGTTTCGTGCAGCCAAGTGAGAACAATACATATGCAGATATTGAAGCTGCATACAAGTGTCTTGAAGAAAATTACGGTGCTAAGCAGGAAGACATCATTCTTTATGGCCAGTCGGTTGGAAGTGGGCCCACAGTGGATCTTGCAGCTCGCTTACCTCGCCTAAGAGCTGTTGTTCTGCATAGTCCAATTCTATCTGGGTTGAGGGTCATGTACCCTGTAAAACGCACGTATTGGTTCGACATCTACAAGGTACTTCTCTTTGTGCCTGAGATAGTCCGGATTCAAGCATATCTTAAATAATATTGGCCTTGTGGCTAACCTTATCTAGTGTAGTGAAACTAAACAGAGTGCAATGTTTCTTCATGCAGAACATTGACAAAATCCCGCAGGTGAAGTGTCCAGTGCTGGTTATCCACGTGAGCACCTTAATCTTTTGGAGTTGCAATAATAGTCCAGAACAATAGATTCTTAAGCTCATCGACTCACGATGTGCATTACCTGCAGTTTTCCTATTTCATTTGTAGAGAATATAGCACTTGTCAGTATAGAATTTGATAAGGTTAGAATGCTAAACTTCGAAATGAAGAGCTTTTCTTGCAGACATCCTGGAGAAATTTGTACGAAGTTTAGGGTTTGATGAGGTTCGCCTATTAATGGGGCTGCAATAATAGTTATGACAATGGATTCTTGAGCTCATCAACTCACCACGTGCATTACCAGCAATTTTCCTATTCATATGTAGGGAATATAGCACTTGTCAGTATAGGGCTTGATGAGTTTAGAAATCAAATGCTAAAATTCGAAATGAAGAGCCTTTCTTGCAGACATCCTGGAGAATTTGGTGCGAAGTTTAGGCTTTGATGAGGTTCGCCTATTAATGGGGGCCACTATAGCAGGCGCGAGCAAAAGTTTAGTGCATGAAGTCACAAGATATAAAGCTCAACTGTAATAGAAAGAAAATTATTGAAAGATAGAAATTGCTTATGATTAAGCTCCTCTCTGAAACCGATTCAATACCAATGACTTTCTAACTGCTGTTATTGCTGCCTCTTCATTCTTTTGTAACTTGTCCATTTTCCCTCCTTGTATTGCTTCAGGGAACAGCAGATGAAGTAGTTGATTTCTCTCATGGTAAGCAACTATGGGAACTGTGTCAGGAGAAATACGAACCCTTGTGGCTCAAAGGAGGAAATCATTGTGACTTAGAACTGTACCCAGAATACATCAGGCATCTTAAGAAGTTCATATTATCAGTCGAGAAATCACCTTGTCGAAGGAGTAGTTCAAGGAAAAGCATAGACGGGGTGGAGCATTCAAGGAGGAGCACAGAATATTTTGATGCTCAAAGGAAGAGTACCGACCGGAGGGAGAAACGAGAAAGAGTACGGACAAGCCCGAAAAGCTTAGAGTCCCAAACCACAAGTATAGTAATGTGGAGAGGCCAGATAAGTTAAGAATACCCATTGACCACATGGAGAGATCTCGGAGGAGTGTGGAGTTTTATGAGAAACCCCGGAGGAGTATTGACCAGCAGGTTGAAAAAGGGCGCAAGAGCGTCGACTGGTTGGACAGAATACGTTCTGGGTAAGCTGTTCGCAACTTTTTTTCACTTCATTTTTCTTTTATCGGTGTTGGGTGGGACTAAATTTGAGGTGAAAAGATTGGTATAGAAACAGATAGACAAAACAGAGAGGGCATCACTGGGATTTAACCTTTGATTCATTGGTTTGGCAATTGACATATAATGTTTTAACCACCTGTACTTTTTCTCTTGGGAGTCCCTTTCAAGACGGATTGATTGTACTGCTGACTTTGGTGTGATGGAATCGAATCTCTTTTCATAGAGAAGCTAGTTGTGATGATCCTTGAATTTATCAGATTTGACCACAGAATCCGATGCCTCGATGCTCTTACAGTCCGAGTAGCATTGTTGTGAAAAATGACGCCTTCGGGTGAAATTCCGGGTGCTCTTTAACTGATTTATTTGCTTTTTGTAGGTACAATAGAGGTCGAAACTGATAACTTAGTTCTTGATCCTTCTTGGCAAGAGAGAACCATTTGGTAGCAGCAAGATTCTTGAAACATTCACAGTTTCAGACAAAGAAGTGTTATCTCACCCCAAATTGACATGCCATCTTTCGCACTTGTAAATTGTGACCGACGCTGCTTCTCCCCTGCTGAAATGCTACATGATATGTGCATAAGATGTTAGTCCTGATCTTTCCGTGGATGAGACCTCCCAACTAGTTAAATCTAACTGGCCACCAAAGAAAAAAGAATCAGAAAACAACAAAAATTGTTAACCCAATATTATCTGGAATCTCTTTGAACTGAATACTACGGCTTTTGATTGAGGAAAGCATTGAAGAGGGAACTTCATCTTTTTCCCTTTCAGTTCTTGGAAAAGCTTTGCTGTTCAGTTTCGTGTAACTTTCATCCAAAACTGAGCCCACGAAGATGATCGCAAGCAAAAGCTTCCGGGAAGCCAAACTTAAAGGGCAATCATCGTTTCTGGTTTTCGACACCCAATAAGGCACGCCATCCACTTCCATGTGCCAAGCTCTACTCATTGTAGAATTTGGCCTTACACCCTCTCCACTTTTACACCGAAAGTGAAGGTCATACCTCTTTTTTATTTTTCTTTTTTCCCTCCAAAAACTATTCGTGTATTCTACAGTGATACTGTCATTCTCTCGACTCTTGCAAATTTCGATAAAATTAATTAATGGTTTGTGTCAATAAAGTTCAACCCGTCAATTTTAATCAAAAATTACTGACGTAAACATTGACCGTCCTTCGTGGCATAACAGACGTTGATGTGGATAATTTTGCAACTTTTTTTAATGCTTTTTTTTGTTTTGCTTTCTTTGTTCTCTGTTGCTTACCGATCACCATGAAAAAAGAAAAGAATAAAAAAAATCCTTTGAAAAATTGTAATCACGTAAGATGGCCGACATTTATGTTATCAATTTCCTGTCAAAATCGACTTGATGAACTATATTAGCATAAATGCAAAAGGTTTAGGACTAAATTGGTCTAACTAAAAAAGGCCTACAATGCAATAATTTTATCACTTTTCTGGTACTTTCCCCGTTAACGAGGCGACATTAACTCAAGATTAACCATTTTCACCTTGCCGGATCGAACATGAACCGCAACCATGGTTGAGGTTCTCTTGGCATGTAACACCCAAGTCGCGGCAAGAATTGAATGTTCACTCTCCGTGGGGCTCATGATTTCTGGGTTGGTTCAGCCCTTCAAGCGTAGAAGTGATGACCGATGAGTACCCATCACATTACGCTACTCCAATTCTACAAGCAAACGTTTGAATTTGACTGATTAGTCCAAATCGTCAAGATTCCCTCCATTACTGGATCCGGAATCTCTTTAATTCTCTTCTTTAATCGGCATTAGGAATGCTCCGCAACCTGCATGGGTCATTGCATATTTAAAAAAAAAAAATTCAAAAAACAATAGCATTGAATAAGAAATGACATATCTGGTGTTGTCCTGATAACTCAACACACCCTATCCTTGCCCTTAACATGATCATCTTGAACTATTCCCGCATGAAAATCGTTCGCTTTCTTAAGGCGTAGGGGCTGCAGTTGCATGGTCACTAATGCCCTTATTAGCTCGCCGGCCACTAGTTTATCCACCGGAGAAGAGTCGATTAATCACATCGGGAATAAAAATGGCGATCCTCTTGTTGAAGTTGTTGTTATCTCATATTGCTTGATAACGGATCCTATATACTCTTTATATTTATGTGGTCTCCCTCCACCTATCAGCTTAAGCTTTTGGGTTGAATATTCTAATATAGTATCAAAGCTAATGTTACACCTTTCACGATTACGTACCGCTCGTAATCCGACTTGCACGTGAGAGAGGGTGTTGAAGTTGTTGTTATTCCGTATCGCTTAATAATGGATCTTATATGCTCTTTGTAATCCAGCTTGCACGTGAGAGAGGGTGTTAAAGTTATTGTTATCCCATATCGCTTGATAATGGATCCTATATACTCTTTATTTATGTGGTCTCCCTCCACCTATCAGTTTTAGCTTTTAGATTGGAAATTCTATCGCCTTTTGGGTTGGATATTCTGACACGAAGACACCCTTCACCTATCAGCTTAATTTTTGGTTGGATATTTTGACACCTCTAACATCAAGATGCATCGGATACTCATAGATTAGCTTCAAATCGTATTAACTAATTCGACCCGAGATGTATAATTGTACACGCCAAATGAATGTCTGAACTGACGTGCCGGATTCTAATCCAATATTGAACAGGACCCGCTTGTTTAAAGCATCCATCTTTGTCATGCCCATGTCGTACCACTTGACACTTGATATATTGATTAGCATCCTTTCAAGGGCGGTTACGAAAGCCTTTCATGTCCCACTTCCGCTCTCCTTTGTCGTCCCTCGTCTTCTGAGTTTTTCTCGTGCGTGTTCTCCGTGATCGCGTGTTCGGCATGCAAAGATCGCTGCAACGTTCATCAGCATCGCCATTTCAGTTCTCGTTCTGGTGTTCACATGCTATTGAACGAGCCTACAACGTTACCCAGATTGCTCGGAACTGCGCTTGCTTGTGCGCATCAACCTCGTCTATTTTAATAAATGGATGTCGGCGTGTGATTGTTGATGCCCATAAGGAACTTGTGACTTCTTCGTCGGTTATCATCCCTTGCTCTCTTCTCGCATCTCCATCGTTTTCCTTTTCATTCCTCTATATAAACCACGCTCAGAGTCCTCCAGATTCCCCACAACGTTCACACCAATAACGGTGCGCTGAGTTCGAGCTGTGTCCGATACAAGATGGGGGAGTTCAAGAGACTCTGCCTAGTTACCTTGGCGGTAGTGTCGATCCTCGGGATTGCCGAGAGCTTCGACTTCCATGAGAGGGAGCTGGCGTCAGAGGACGGACTGTGGAGCCTGTACGAGCGGTGGCGGAGCCACCACACTGTGTCCCGGAGCCTCGATGACAAGCGCAAGCGGTTCAACGTGTTCAAGCATAACGTCATGCACGTCCAGCGGCTGAACCAACAGGACAAGCCCTACAAGCTGAAGCTCAACAAGTTTGCCGACATGACCAACTATGAGTTCAGGAGCTTGTATGCGGGGTCGAAGGTCGACCACCACAGAATGTTCCGTGGGGCACGACGTGGCTCCGAGAGCTTCATCTATGAGGATGACAATCCCGTGCCCCCGTCTGTAGACTGGAGGAAGAAAGGCGCGGTCACCAACATCAAGGACCAAGGCCAATGCGGTACGTATACGTTTCCCCGCACAATTGCTAAGACTACATCACTTATTTCTCATTTTAACAAGGTCACAAGTCGCTATGCATCCTATGATTCTTTGCCAAACCTGATCATTACGTTAAATTCCGATTGATTGCAGCTGAATTCGCAATGTTGTTTGTGATGGAACAGGTAGCTGCTGGGCATTCTCGACCGTGGCAGCGGTCGAGGGAATCAATTACTTGAGGACGAACCAGCTCGTCTCTCTTTCCGAGCAAGAGCTGGTGGACTGCGACACCACACAAAACCAAGGGTGCAACGGCGGGCTCATGGATTATGCATTCGAGTTCATCCAGCAAAAGGGAGGCATCACAACCGAGTCGAATTACCCATACCTAGCTAGCAACAGGACCTGTAACGTCGCCAAGGTTGATTAATCTCAATCTTAGCTCGACTCAGCTCAATAGCCTATTACTTGTTGTCATGTAATTGTAATCCATAAATCGCCCTTTGAAATCACAGGAGAATTCGCCGGTTGTGTCGATCGATGGACACGAAAATGTGCCAGCTAATGACGAGGATGCACTGCTGAAGGCGGTCACGAATCAGCCTGTTTCTGTGGCCATAGATGCTGGTGGTGCAAATTTGCAATTCTACTCGGAGGTAAAATTTACTCGACATGAATCCGATGAAAATATTTCGGGAAAAAGCAATTTGCACGGCGGTAAGTACGTTTAACATGTTAAAAACTGATCAGAATCACAATGAGATACCGTTTGAAACGGCATAAACCTAACTGACTAGAGACAATAAACAAGTAATTAACCATTTACGTTCTAATAACAGTTTATCCTGCTTTCGAAAGCGTCCTTAAAATGTTTCCGAGGGTCTTCAAGAACTTCGGCTAGTTAATCTAACGCGTGACGGAATTGATAATTCGCTATCAAGTCGAGTTGCTTCAAGTTCCTCCGAGACTTCACGTTCTTGCTGCCATTTTAAAAGCGACTGGATATGCTCATTCGAACCGTTCCTATCGGTTACCGATCAGGGCGTATTCACCGGAGACTGTGGCACGGACCTGGATCATGGAGTCGCGGTCGTCGGCTACGGGAGCACTCTCGAGGGGACCAAGTACTGGATCGTGAAGAACTCATGGGGTCCGGGATGGGGCGAGAAGGGCTACATAAGGATGGAACGCGGCATCGCTTCTAAGGAAGGGCTGTGCGGCATAGCCATGGAGGCCTCATACCCCGTCAAGAACTCCTCGAATAATCCCAGCGGAGTCTCGTCTCCTGTTAAGGATGAACTCTAAGCAATGGCTCAAGATTGACTAGTGAAGTGGGCATGCCCTGTGTCCACATGTCCCTCCCCATTGATTCCATAATGCATGCTTATAGGGTCTCATAGGCAGCGAGATAAATTGGTCTTTCCTAAAATTGTTACCATTCGAATTCCCCTTGTCCGAGCACATCTGCATAATGCACCTTCATCTAATCCCAGTACACAAGTGACGACTGCTACAATCGGCCAATCAATCGGAGAGACGTTAGCACGAAATCTGAAGCGGAAAACACTCGACTGCCACACAGCAGTTTGTGAGCGATAATGATCTGCATCTGCTAAGGGCGCGCGCATGGATGAACTCGAATACACCACTTCCATTAGAAGTTAGGTAACCAACAGAAAGGCCTATTGAGCGAGCCCATGATTACCGCGTGCGTAACCCAGCGCGATCCCTAAACCGAGTACTTCCCTTGATCAATCCGCACCAGATGAGGGGTCCGTCAAATACGATGTTGGGATTCATGGGAATAACGTGGACCGCCCATGTGAGTCATCCCAGCGCCTTATCCACTTTGATAATTTTCTTTTTTTTTTTTTGCAAACGTGACAAAAGGATCAATTCCTTTATCGTCGTTCTTTCTACAGAGAAAATAGAGAACAGAAAATGAAAAAAGAAAAAGAAGCCGACGAAATTCTGCTTTTTCTCCCGAACGACGAACCGGTCGATGAACTCTCTAGCTACAAAAGGAACATTTAATCTGTGGAACAAGAAGGCATGTTCGTAATCGTAACATACGATTTCGATCAATGATTCAAGACTTCTTCGGCATGTTCATTCCGCACTTCATTTAAGTATCGATTCAGGGCTTCGAACTCTTCATACGAGCGGCACAAATTGACCTTCCTGATTCCTCCCTACTGTCGTGCCTAATCAGCAGACTCTACACGTAACGTTAATTGGGTCTACAGCAAAGAGTCAAGCATGAGAGACCACCCAAAGATGCCCACTCCATCATTGCATTTAAGAAAGCGTGAAAACTCCTGAGCATGGATCAACCACAGAGAGTGAGTGATTCATGAGTCATCATTGAGACGGGCATTGAATGCACATGTGGGTCTTTTCTGTGTCCGGTTGGTTCGTTGAAACAGTTTGGTTTCATCGTCTCTTTTTTTTTTTCCTTTTTCTGTCTAGGATGCTTCTTAGAGCCCCCACTATTGCAACAAAGAGGGTCTTTTGCAGTTCATGCTGGGGCTGCAATGAAAGCCAGAGCAAGTGGGTGGAAGAATCAACAAGATGGAAGGATGGCCTGCAATTGTCTGCTTGGACCCACATGAATCTATGGCCTAGCAGAAAGATCACTAACAACAGTTCTTGAATGATTTTCTCCCTCAAAAGCTAAAAGGAAAATGGTCCTAAACCGACAAATTTGACTACTAAAGACCCGCACAAAGTAATCCTCCAACGATTACACCTGACAAAAATGTAGATTCTGAGGTGTGGATCTGTCGTTGAAAGAGCCCGTTGAATGATGGAAAAGCTCTAGGAAATATCTCCCAAGGCGGGGACTGTAGGGACTCGAAAGATTCCTTTGTCACCATGCCCATTGTGACTTTTTTGTTGCCCTCTAACAGCTGTCAAGCACAATTCAAAGGCTGATGTATACGGATTCTTAAGATGAAAGTTCAATTCTTTAGGATCGTCGGTGCATCAGACACAGAAAGGAGAAAAGTTCTTTAGAACTATCAAGGCTCGTTGCGCATCATCAGAAACTCCCCGGAATTTTGCAACTTGCCTCTGCGACACATCTCGTTAATTATGATCTTAGCTACGAGAAAATCGCTCGATTCGCCGTCGTCAATTAACGTGAAGTTGAAGATTTTACCTCTGGCTGCTGTAATAGTTCAGTCAAGCACATCTAGGATTTAATAGTCATTTCTCCAGGGGTGCAGCCGTGCAGGACACCGAGCAATTAGGTAACCTGTTAGATCACCCCTCGTACATTCGGAGTTCCTTTGAAATTCACAGCATCAAGTTGACTATGTCCTAGCCGCTTCAATTTTAAGCGAGACGTTTCACCAACATTTTTGCTTTTTTTGCGGTCCCACCAGTCTCAGAATCTTCCGGAGCAAGAACAGAGAGCAACACGTTTTTAAGGTGCGAACCACACCTTTCTACACTGTAAGCTCATGTGAGGAAAGTAACAGAAGGACAACTTCATTTTTGTTACAAAATCACCACAACCACAAGTAGGGATATACATGTGATAATTTCCAAATATTACATTTCGGGCAATTTTCTTCCCTGAATCCGCATTTTGCCCCTCGAAAGCTATGAACATCAAAAGACCATACGTTTCAGGTAGCATGGAGACCCCTTATAGATAACTTGCATCTGCATCAACTTGCATATCTATGATTATATTACAAGCAACAGTTCCAGCCTACTATCCAAGCAACCGTTGAGAGCACATCTATGGACTTGATCTGGTAATAAGCTGCATAAAAGGTGCTGGCTCATGACCGGGTTTGCCATTTTTACACGTCGGCGACTAGGGAGATGCTAAAGGCTGGCGATCGGCAACAGTCTCATGCTTCTAATGTCACAATCGCGTGCTTCCTCTATCGGTTCCTCTGGTCTCTTCCTCTTGGTCTGAGACAAGGAGGATAGGACCTTCGCTGAGATGACTTTCTTCGCCAGCAGTTTCCAACGGGCGTCGTCTTTCCTCTTCTCCTGATGCATTCGCAATTTGAATTGCCTGTTAAAAATCACCAAGACAGCAGGTGTGAATTAGTGATCCTCATGAGTCGTGACCCATTACACAGCTGCTGCAGTTGATAGTGTCCCCCGTGGTTCCAAAGTTCCAAGAACATGATGAATTCAAGAAATAGTCCCAATTTGAGCCTACAGTGATGCAATCCCACTCAAAAGAGTTCCTTTTCTTGCATGGAGCCCGTGCAACGTAGTGAAATGCTAATGACAATTGACTGATGGTTCCGCAACGGCGAACCGTCGTGTCGTGTCACATCACTGCTGACGTCTTACGGCAGCCCGCCACTTAGAAACCAACGTTTGAAAGATCCAAAGAATATCAGCCTAGTCTACATAGAAAAGTCAAGATACGGTAGCGATCAATTTAGTCTTTGCTTATCGTTCATATCTGGATTTGACATGAACGTAATTGTGCCAGAGTTCCACCCGGTTTGCCAGCTTAGGAAGCTACTCGAGTTTACAAAACATCAATCTAATCAGCATGCTCAACAGAAATTTGATGTTTCGCAAACGGCACAACAGTTCGATAGGAATACGAAAAATCATATGTGGCAGGTAAACACGAAGCAGTCGGCCCCTTTTCAATTACCTGCAAAGGGGAACCCGGCAAGAATCGGGCTGGTCACAGATCGAAGAGTGCAATCTGAGAAGCTCCCACATCCGCTTGCATCTCGAGCAACCTCCACCGACCCGCTTCTCGCAAGTCGCGAAATGCTTGATCGAAAGCTGGATGCCGCAGCAGATGGCGAACTTGCCGCACGGCTCCTTGTTCCTCACGGGCTCGGCATCGCACGGCCCAACACTCGTGCAGCCCTCCGTGCAGATATGCTCTAAGCACTCCATGGCCTCACTCAGCTCCAGATACAGGCGCTGATCCTCCTTGTTCCTCCTCCCCTTCTTCTTCCTCTGTTTTGCGGTCAAAGTCATACAAGTTAGAGAAACAGTTCAAACATTTTCACTTTGAGAATTGTACTGTTCGTTAATTTTCCCGAGCTAAGGTCAAAATCAAAATCACATTTTTTTATTTCGTGCAGAGAATATAACCCGAGAAGCAAGGAAACTCAGATTCACAAGAAAAGCCCGTGGAAAATAATGACCTATGAATTGCTTGCTTCTGCCTATACTTTTGATATCTTCTAGGATGTGACATGCGGCAATTTTTTCCAGCTACTTGCTCCTGGAAACAACGTGCCTAATCAAAACTCTTTCCTAGTATTACGTGTTCTCCAAATTCTCCGAAACAAAAAATTGGTCGTCAAAGTACGATGCACGGCTAATCGCTTGTTCCATTGATCCCAATACATGAATCTCGACCGAGCGTTCGACCAGTCGGTCAAATTCAACCTTGCACGTATGACATGAACTTGCGCAAGCACATACCAATTCGGCCTCGTCCATGAACTGCAAGATCTCGAGCTCGAGCCACTGGTCATGGTTCTGCAGGAACTTCCAGCCCTCGGTCGCCTCCACAGACTTGAAATGGGCGTGGACCAGCTTCAAGCACCTGAGATAGAGGTCGGGCGCGTCGCACAGCCTCGCCAGCTGGAGCACATCCACCACGTTCTCGGTCGTCAGCCGCCGGATCAACGCCCTGGTGCACCGCTGCTTCAGCTGCGGGACCAGGTACACGTGCGACAGCGCCAGCAGGTGGAACCCGTACTTCTCCATCTGGTCCTCCGGGCACCTGCACCGCCGGCGGGAATCCTCGTCATTTGATGAACACTGTCGGTGCATTTTAACCCTACCTGTCCATTTCTCCGACAATGTACTCCCGTGGTGAACGTGTAGAGATGCTATGGCAGTTATTTTAGCGAAGCGTGCGGAGATTACTCTTCTAAGCGGCAGTGGGAAAAATATTTCCACAACAAATTTCATGTGATCATGGAGAAGGCAAGCGAATGAAAGATTCAAGAACCAAACCTTGAGGAATAGAGGAATCCGACGAAGGCCGAGACGGCGTCGCAGGGGACGCCGAGGATCGGTATGACCCGCTCGGAGCTCCGGTGCTTCCGAGGCTGGTCTATGATGTTCTCCAGTACCGGCGACACGGATGCCTTCAATTTCAAATCCACCAAAGCAAGAACATACGAAAGACCGATGAGCACCCAGTATTTTCGAAAAACCATGAGGAAGAATCAACTGAATTTCTCGTTCATCAGGGTCAGGAGTAACTCGAACAAACAAAGATGGAAGACGACAGGTTGCTTTTCAAATTTTTCCTATATGTGGGGAAATACCAAGTAAAAAGCAGAGACTTCCTCTCTGTTTCCTTAAATTACCAGAATGCCAGAGTGGGAGGGGATGCGAAGGCCGCCGGAGGTAAGGATCCAAACGTCGGGCTCGGGAGTACTCGGCCAAAGGTTCAAACCCTTTCGTCAGCGAAGTGTCCGTACCTTCGCCGTAGAAGTTCGCCGCGGCGCTGCTGCGGCGGCGGGTGCTGCGTGAGCGTAGGAGTCCTCCATGTGCGCACAAGGGGGGAGAGAGAGAAGAAACGGAGTCGCGTGGTTGGTGGAGCGCTGGAGAGAGATTGCGTGAGGACGGGAGGGAGGTCCGAAGTTCCAAACACGAGGTGGGGGCGTCCATGAATTTATAGACAAACGAAGAGGAAAGAAAAAGGAAGAATCTTTCGGGGGACGGGACAGCGAAATGACGGTGTGGACTGTAACAGCAGCCGAGGAGAAAGACGAAAGGCGGTGAGCTTTCTCACCGCAGTTTCATTGGCAAATCTACCGTCAAAACTAATCCCCGGAGATATCCAACCAATCAAATTAGTTCGCGTACGAGCATGTCCGAAGATTTTTTTTCTTCCTCGTTTTGTCTGGTATTGGCATACTTCCCCACTCGCGTGTTTTCATACATTCACGAGATGAGTGTCACCACGGAGTGCCCCCGAGAGGAAAAAAATTAGCGCATACCAGTATGGATGAGTATGATTTCAAATAGAACCTAAAATCTGGAGAATCGGCGGGTAGATTCTAGGTAGATGGAACCTAAATTTGGAGCAAGTTTTCATATTTTTCTTGTTAATGTCTTTTGCATCATCCTGTGATATTTCATGATATTTAATGATGAGTGTGTAGTCCGAAACTATTTTATTATTGAGACTCTTACTTTGTTAATGTTTTATTTTTTTTTGTGTCTAAATATGAGTTGTGATAAGTAATTTTGATAACATGTATGATCATTAAATGTGTTTATTCATTGCAATTGTTCAACTAGGAACACCTGCGAAATCCGGATAAAACTAGAATCGACTTGGAATCTTTGACCGGATAGGTTTAAGTTTCGAGGCATGTGAGAATAGGTTTTAAGTTCTAACAATGAGGACTCGAATAGACGGATAAGTTTCAAGTTCCAAGTGAAGATTGTACGGAACCTGGAACCGCTCACCTCTAGTCTCCTCTTTTGCACTCGGAACATCCATATATATTGTTCGGCAAAGTACGTTGGATGACTCAGGGAAGTATCGAACCCGTCTCGTCGACTTTGTGTCCCGTATGCTGCTGCTTTTTTTTTTTTTGTCGAAGTATAATGGCTACTTTCAATCCCTCGCTTTTGGAACCTCCATTTGCACCTCGAATTTCGTTTCCGAACTTCGAGTTTCGCCGGGTATCGTTACTTGTCTCTGGCGATATTCCGCTTGTTTGTTTACCGATGAGTTAAATTTGATGGCTTGGGTTAGTGCCTGGCGTAATGGAGATTTTAAAAGTTTGGGATTTTGACCCCCCCCCCCCAAAAAAAACTGTTCGGTATGCAAAATAGTCTGCGAATGATTAAATGGAAAAGGGGTGTGAGAATTTCTCATCATGCTATGTCTTCTTTATTCAAACAGCATGAGTTGCGGCTGGATCTACTTTTCATAAGGCTTATTCAATCTAATCGTACTATGTAATCCTTTAAAGGTATTTTGAGTGAATATTAGAGTGAGAATAGATCTAGGGAAGAATTGGAACCGGACGGAGCTAGCTATGGAAAGGTTGTGTTCTAGATTCCCATAGTTATCAGTCTGGTTTTTTTATTAAAAAAAATAGAAACGTTATTTTGCGTTTGATTCCGATCTTAGGGTTCCTTTGTAAGAATCAACCAGGAACAAGGAATTGAATAGGCCCAATTTGGGAATCGAAAACTTTTTATGTTAAGATTCTTATTATTATTTTTAGTATACACCCTCGTCTTTTATGGATAATTACTATTGACAAATGAGGATTTTTATTCTTGCCTTCATTTTTATTTTGCTTTACTAACAATGAAACAAAAAAACCAAGGGGAGCAAAAATGAAATGAAAGAAGAAGAAATTGGTTCAGTTTCAGATGCACTTAGAATTGATGGCTCCAAATTTCAAGATATACATAATATATTTCACATTCTAGAAATCGATATAATCGATTTCCACGGTGTAAACCCCTCACGATTTTTTTGTTTTTTTTTCGCAATCGAAGAGAATATCGTCGAGGACCAATGCCTTTTCAAGAAAACACTCCAAATTCATGGATGCAGACCAAAACGTGTCTTCCAAAGGATAGGCCCACTGGGTCTGAAACTAAAAACGATATTGCAAGCCACGTGAGTGAGCATAACGAACATATTTTGCTATCATCTTTCAATAGCGTAGGCTTTTTTTTTTTTTTCTATATTACTAAACTAGCTAATTTACCTTTAAAATTCATTTGACATTAAAACAATAAGACAAATAAGAACAAGAAAATCGGCTATCGTTCAAAAAGTATGTTGGAGATTAATCTAAAGTTTATATATGTATATTCAATTTACTAACTTGTGCTTTAAATTGAACTTTATATATGACATCGGAGCAAGATTTATCTCGACTTATTTTGTTCATGTGTGTTATGGTATTATGACCTAATTTTTCTTGTAGATGCTTTATTATACATACTATATTCTCAAATTAACTTGTGCTTAAAATTGAGCCCTATAATAGGATATTAACCGATTCTATCACGATTTATTTTGTTCGTGCGTGGGTTAGTTTTATGACCTAATTTCTTATAGGTGCTTCTCCAACCTTCTTGATGGCAAGACAACAGCCCGCGAGCTTGACTTCAGGTTTGACTTTGATTACGCCGCCGATTCCTGAATTTGACCAGAAATTTCCCTGGTGATTGATGGAAAACAGACATTGGCGTGTTATAAATTTTTTTCCCCAGATTTCGCCTGGGAAAAAAAAAACAGACCAAAATTTAAAATAAAATAAAAATAAAAAAAGAAATCGGAAAAGGAAAATAATAATCAGAAAAATGGCACCACCGCCTGCCGGAAGCTAGCAGTAGAAGCCTAGAAGGGACAAGGGGGCGCGGCAAGCGAACTCGTCCGCCGTCGGACATCAATTTTGCAGTTCCACCTTTGCCCCTGCCTTATGGGTATATTTCTCTTCAGGACACGAAGGGCGCGACGCGCGATTTTGGAGCTGACGTGGGAGGGGGATAAGCCCGACGACCAAAGGCCACCTTCGTAAAGTTGGAGGGCCATTTGTACCAAACCGGCCTTTGAGGAACCGGAGAGCCCAACTCGGCCCGACATGTCAACTCACTCCCAATCCGACTCACATCTTTGTCCCACTCTGTCCGAAGGCTCGAATTCATAAGAACGCGACAAGCTCCACTTGCTTGCGAAATCTTATCCGATTGGTGCTGTCCTAAGCACCGGATGTTGACGGTACGAGAAGAAAAAAAATCTTATCGTACCACTCCCAACTATCTCGTGAATTGTTTAAGAAGAAAAAAAATCTTATCATGAGCACACTCCAAACTGATCTCGTGAATTGTTTTTAATGGCTCCGCTCAATTCGTCCCGATTCGAGCATGGCTCGTGCGCTCAATCAAGTCAGGTTCGCAGCACTTCAACGCAGCTGCCAGCGAGATCGAGGAGGTAATCAGTTTCTGTTATATTAACACAGGCTATTCCCCAATCTTTCGATCCGACTAATTTGTCTAGATGCGCGCGAGCCGTTTCCATCCATATGTATGAGTAATGCCACAAGAGTTCAAAGCGTTTCGGCCGTGAAACGGGGAGGATAATAGTCAATATACAACCTAATTTTCCTTTTCTATTTTTCATAATTAAGCTCGACTCAAAGAAACAAGCTAAGCTAGAAGAGAGTGCCAACCTTTTTCATGTTTGAGTGATCGGTCAAGCCCATCTCGACCCAAAACCTTTGACGATAGTCTAACCCAAATGACAACGCCCCACTTCTGGTGGCGCAACAGCCCATTAGGACAAGCCCAAAGATGGCCCAATAGACCTCACTTCCCTTCCAAAACAGTGCGAAGACGTGACAATAGAGAATCGACTCCGAGACGTACTTTTACGCTTAGGGCCCAGGGCTGAGCAAGCAACCGGTCTTACTCTGCTGTTTCGCTGGGGAAATCGGTCCGTTCTGGAAATTGGAAACCGGCCTCGACCAGTTTGGTTTCCGATTCTACCCGATAACCTCTGAAACCTAAACGGGTTTTGAACTGATTTTACTCCTAGCCCTAAATAAGCTATTTACTCTCTCTCTCTCTTTAATCTTTGAACAGAAAATATTTTTTTGAAATCATATATGTTTGATTTGTTGTCTTCAACAAGAAATAATTGCAATTCACGTTTGGCACATCCACATTGTATGCGTAACAGAACGACAAAGCGAAAAAGAAAAAAGAAAAGCATCGGCTGGTTCTTGGGTTGACCTTGGATTCGGCTGTCTTAGTCGCAAGCCGATTTCAGGATCGACAGGGCCTGCTTCCGATCCCAAAAATTAGGAAACCGATCACCCCCTCTTTTATGCATTGATTGATTTTGATATCTTAAGACACTTAATAATTTGGCACAAGTATTATTGTCCGGGGTAGGGACATGGGAAATTATTATATGAGAACAGGGCAACCGGTCAAATTATATTAGCCGTACTTATTTTTTGGACGAGGCAAAAACAGTCCAGCTGGCCTCGGAATTACGAGTGCTGCTGGGCCGCAACGGGAAGACGGGGGTGGAAATGGAACCACGTGAGTCCCGCCAGAGGAGGGAAGACCCGGGATTCCCGCGCGTAGGCCAACACCGCATTCATTGGCCGCGGCGCGTAGCCCCCCTGTAGGGGGGAGCCGGCGGCGCGTCACGGACTCTTTTGCAGGCCTATCCCATCCTATTCTTTCGCTCTTTGAACGGTAATTGTGGTCAACTCACCCAGTCAATCGTACAACGAGTGTGGTCCAACCCACTTTTCCTTTTCTTTTTTTTTTGTTCATTAAAAATTAAACGGACCCATCAGCATGAATTATTGAAATTCAACCGCTGAATTGTGCGGTGAGAGCTGGTGATCTCGCTCTCTTCCTCGACTGCCGTTTTACGAGCGCAAATATTATTTTCCATGCGAAACGTCGACAGATCATATTTGTTTATCGAATATTTAGCACACGCGTTACAATACTACGAGATTTTGTATGATCAATATCAACTGTTTTAAAAGCTTAAACTATTAGATGAAGTCGCGATTTATTATTAAATTACTATAACATTCCCTCTCGCGTTTAGTCTAGTTAAGCGTGGGTATATTAATTAGAGAGACAAATAGAGCCTGGGAAATTTGAACTCATGAGCTCCTATTCTGATACCATATAAGATTTTTGTAGGACCACTATCGACGGTTCTAAAAGGTTAAGTTATTAAATGAACACGCGGTTTATTGTTAGTACTTATGGAATAAAAATCTATTTGATAACGTAATTTATGAAGCAGAGATCCGTTTAGTTACGTAATTTTATTTTTCTTACTTCTGAAATATTCTTTTTTTTTGCTCCAAAAATAAATATGGAGCTACTCGAAGAAGTAAAAGAAATGTGCTTACATTCATAGGCAGTAAAAATCAACTTCTGCAACTCTATGAGAAACATGAGTTGATTTCTAGAGCGGAAGCGTTGTCGTGCGCGCCCGTAGTAATCATCCAAGAGATATTTGTCAGTAAAATTCCTATTTCAAATTTTGTGTTTTTGAGAAAAAAAAATGGATTTTTTTTTTTTTTTGCACTTGTGAAATACCCAAATGCTTTTTATCCGATACGGTCATCCGTACCCTAAAGTCAAATATTAAGCTTTTAAGTTTTGGCTGGGTTTTGATTTTAATTAAATGAAGACAGGGCTTTTGGTGATGGACAAGTGCTCTCTGATAAAAGATTTTAGCCGAGGGATCCGAAGCATAAATTTGGAGGGCATGTGGTCTGCCCTTTTACCCCGAAAACGGAGTCCGTTCCAGGTTTACTCGCCTCGCCTTCCCGTTCGGTTTCCCTTGTCCTCGGAAGCACATCCCCGCGCGTCCTCAGCACCACCACGCGCCTTAGATGATGGAGTGCTCGTTTGTTTTGCTCTTTACGGGGGCCTATTTCGTCTATATTTGTTTAAGTGTTGACATATATTTAGTAGGCAAAACTGCAATTTAAGTGTTAATATTTATGTACGACGCTATTTTGATCGTAATATTTTTTTTTGATCACTTAAGTATCAATTTTTTTGAAAAATGATTGTTTAAATATCAACTCCAGTAAGGTCGTCTGAATTTCTTGCCTTCGCAATAAAATGATTTTTTTCTCCGATTTGGTACTAAAGTGATTATTTTTTAAATTCCTTAAATGCAAAATTTTTTAAATAATTATTTAAGGTTGCCAAAATTTCTCATCATTAGCACTAAAATGATCTTTTTTCTCTGATTTAGTACTTAAGTGATCTAAAAAAAATATGACATTAAAGTGAGCACCGTACATAAATATTTACGCTTGAGGTGTCATTATGCCTATGTTTATGGGTAATAAGAGTTTAGTGAGTATCTCGAGAGCATTTGTTCAGTGAGAAGAAAATTACACAAAAAATCCTAAACTTATTATATTATGTCGATTCAATCCTAATTTTTTTACGTCAATTCAATCCTAAACTTTTACATTTATGCTAATTCAGTCATTCAGATTAACTTTCATGGGGCAGCGTTAACATAGATGCTAATTGGCATTGATGTAGATGTCGATGCTAACATAGACAATTTTTAACATTTTTAAATTAACTTTTCCTTTTCTTTCTTTTTCTTTTTGTTTTCTCCTCCTTCTCTAGCCAAGAAGGGCAACATTTGCCTTGCCAGTGTCATTGGGGCGAGCTCGCCAAATCTAGGCGAGGCCAACCTTGCCATAGCTAGGCGAGCTCGAGTAGCCATGGCAATTGAGCTCGCCAACCATAGTGAGGTTAGCTTTGCCCAAATATAGTGAGGTAGAGATCTCTCCATGAAGGAAAGCGAAAATCTTTTCCTCTCTCTACCCGAGCTTACCTTGATTTTGATTTCTTCCAAAACCCTTCCTCTCTTTGCACCAAGCTCGCCAGTCGCCGCCAACCATAGTGGTGAGGCTCTGCTTGGGTGAGGCCAATCTCACCCTCGCTGGTGATCGGCTAGAGAAAGCAGGAGAAGGAAATAAAAAGAAAAAGAAAGCAAAGAAACAAATAAAAAAATTTAAAAACAAGCAAAAATTTATTAATGTTGGCGCCGATATCCATATAGCGCCAATTGATGTGCATGTCAGTGCCACCGTGCGAAAGTTGACCGAAAATACTAAATTGATGCAAAAGTAAAAAATTTAGGACTAAATTGACAAAATTACGATAGGTTTAGGTTTTTTTTTTTTGTAATTTTTCCTTTTTGTGAGCAATTTAGAAAATGTTGCGGTTTTTAACATATAAATCTACGTGTAAGAAATATACTAGTGTTGAAAATGGAAACATATAACTCTACGTGTAAGAAGTATATCGGTGTTGAAAATGAAAACGTATCTTTAAGTGTGAGTACATATAATATGTATATATATATGTCTATTTAGTTGAATTCATTAAGCATGTTTAACAAGCGTCACGAAACACACTTTCTTAAAATAATCTTGTATAAAATAAGGTTATGAACATCCAGTGGGCATGATTTAAAAAATAACAAGCGATCTTTCAATGTATTGATTTTTCTCTTCTTCTTCTTCTTTTTTTATGTGAAATTGCGCTTACATCAAAATTTGAACGGTGAGGACAATGCAACTTGCATTCCATCGTTTTATTTCCTCAACTCCATTAACGTATCTTACGAATTCGTTTTTGTGTTACACGTGCCGTGAATCTAAGAATTAACAAGCCAATGGGGTTATCTAATATAGAATCCATGCAACCACCTCTACTGACTAACTAAAAACCGTCACAAATATAAACTTTGTTTTATGTGTCACTTTTTTTTTTTCGGTTGAATATCTGTTGCTTAATAAGCACTCTTAAACATTCATTAATAACTTCTACGTATGCACTCATGTTATCGAGTTTTTCTAAGCTCTCAACACTAAGTAAGTGTATATTGACAAAAGAATTATTTTTTTAAATTGTTAATTGCAGATTTCAATTCTATTTCCAGCAGAATCTCGATCGTTGTTCTCTCACGCTCTAACAGTGCGAGTGAACGAACTTCGACAAACCGACCGGAGATACAGCTTTTCCTGTCCCCACCACCTTGTCACAACTAACTACAACCGTCGGGCGCAAAAAAGTGAATCCCAAAATACCCCCATAGGCTCGCTGAACGAGTGACAGACCCTCTCTGTCTCACTCCCTCTCCCCTGCAAGAACTCTGCACAAGAAACGAAAGAAGCTCTGCAATTTTTTCTTTATTGTCAAATCTCTCTTTTTATCTCTGCATCGTGATGGCAATGGTGTTATGCGAATCACCCTCTCTCAGTAATGGCATTTACTTCTTTGCCACTTTCCGATTTTGTTCGCCGTCATCACCATCTTCAACCAATGCCGTCAATGTCAAATCAATGCCGAACGGACTTCGACGAGGAAGCTCTGCCACCAATGCCGCTGCGTTCTAGGGTTAGGGTTTCGTATTCCGCTTTTCACGTTACCTCCCGTTCCCGTTCAAACCGTCGTGAACTTCGAAGAGGAATTTGGGAGATATTTCCCATCAACAGTCTCACCTCGTGGTCATGGGAACTAGGCATTTCTTTATTAATTCCTGCTGGCTGGCTTCCGGTTCGAGCCTTTCAACTTTGTCGTTTCGCGTTCGTTGTTTTCACGCGAATATACGTATGTATACCCTTTTCTCTCAAATCTCTTTGAATTTGAGGTCCTCTTTCAATTAGATCCGCTTTTTTCGTCTCCAATGACACTAGCGCGCTCTCTTTCTCTCCCTCCCTCCGTCCTCGTGGACTCTGACATGCCCTGTTTCGAAGAAATGTAGTAGTGTGGCTCTGTGAGTGGCCGAGTGTGAGAGCTTGCCGCTTAGGCGTACACTCTCCTCTGTTTTGAGCGAGCGAAGTCGAAGCTGACACTGTTCCGAGCTGCACCGTTTGTGTACTATAGCCGCAGGTGCATGCACATTCTCTCATTTTGCCTTGCCCTGTTTTTCCCCCTTCTCAGCTGTCCCCCTTTTCCTCTATTGCCGGTGTAGTGGCATACATTTTCTAAAGAGTGAACGGGTTTGTCTGTCATTCACGTTCAGGTGCTACGCTCATTTTCCAGAAGTCTAAGCATATCAATTTTTGCTTATTGTTTGGTTTTTTTTTCCCCGAAAGGGAAATTCTAAAGCTCCTTTTTTATTTGCTCACCTCCTTACTTTCCTAGAAGCTAGAAAGTTAGAGCTGGTGACATGCATTTGGAGTGTGAATGGTGTAATTTTGTGTTTCCTAATCTTGATGTGTTGTGTCTGTGTGTGTCCGAACTCCGAACCCTAAAAAGTAGAAGGCACTTTTGCCTTTCCAAGAATAGATTAGGCCGGTAGGGTATTCTTTTGATAACTATGATGGTTATTAATCTTCTTTTCTTTCAGGGTCGCTCTGCTTTTCTTTAAGCTCTCGAGATATAAATCATAGTGAGGAGTCTACTTCTTATATAGTGGCGGGTCTTTGAAGAAAATGATGGATGGTAGGCGGCATTCGGTCGATATTCCTATTTCCAGAGCTCTCGTAGCACTTAGGAGAGTGAGGTCTCTGAGGGATCCCTCGACGAATTCCATGAGCAAGTTCTCTGCTTTGATCGAGAATGCTAATTGGGAAACGAATTCAAATAATGGGATATCTCTCCGGTTTATGGACAGTCCCCAAGGAGGCGCCTCCGTCGATAAGGGTTGTGGTGGAAAGGGTTATAGAACTAAATGTTTGGATGACTATGAAGCTAATCCGGAATTGAGGAAGTCTAAGTTAGTTAATTGTGAGAATCGCTGCATGGTTGGCGATGCATGCGATCCAACTTGGCAAGCGCCAGCAGGAGAGCTGGATAAATGCAGAGGAAAGCAAGAAGAGCTTCTTGGGCCAACAAATGAAGTGTATGGGCATGATACTGCAGACAAAGGGTTGGATTAGCCTGTGTAACTCCTAGCAATCGTATGGAGGACGTTGGTTCTTGTAGTGAGATGTCAATGGGATCATCCCAAGTGGAAAAGACCAGACATACTGCTTCGGTACGGAAATCTCGGTACAGGATCCAGAGAAGATCATGTGGAGTCGTCGGTGACATCGAAAGTCACGCAAGTAGTTCTAGAAATACAGGAATTGATGCTTATCTAGAAGGCTCAAGTCGTAGCCTGTCATTGTTTGCTAATGAAGTTGATGTGGATGATCGCTCTCAAGATGGATGCAGCATTAGTTGTTGCTGGTCAGGGACCCCAAAATTCAAGAGGTCAGTTGCTTTATGCGATGTTGAAGACAGGCCTCTTTTAGTTGAGGATGTGAACGAGACAAATCGATATGGTGGAGAGATATTTGGAGAGATAATGAAAGTGCTCTGTATTCAGATACGCAAAAGCAACTTGGTCAAAGGTTAAAGCCTAAATCTTTCAATGAATTGGTGGGTCAAGATGTAGTAGCAAAGTCTCTGCACGATTCTGTATCTACAGGAAAGATACCCTCCATATATCTCTTCTATGGCCCCCATGGCACGGGCAAGACTTCTGCTTCAAGAATACTTGCTGCTGCACTAAATTGCCTCATGTTGAAGGAGCATGGACCATGTGGATTCTGCAGAGAATGCACAGTGCTCTTTTCTGGACGGAGCAGAGACGTTAAGGAGGTGGATTCATCGAGAATAAACCGCACAGATAGAGTTCGGTCCCTGTTGAAAAATGCGGCCATTCCCCCGGTGTCTTCACGCTTCAATGTTTTCATCATTGATGAATGCCATTGTTGCGTGCAGAGACTTGGGCGATGATTCTGACTAGCCTGGAGAAACTCCCCGGCACGTTGTCTTTATTATGATCACTTCTGAGCTTGACAAGCTGCCAAGAAGTGCCTTGTCTCGTTCTCAAAGATATCACTTTCCAAAGATAAAGGATGCAGATATAGCCAACAGATTGGGTGAAATTTGCGTAGAAGAAGGTCTGGTCTTTGATCAAGTCGCCTTAGAATTTATTGCTGCAAAATCAAATGGTTCTCTTCGGGATGCAGAAATGATGCTTGACCAGCTCAGTTTACTTGGGAAAAGATAACAATGTCCTTGGCCTATGAGCTTGTGAGGGCCCCACACTTTTTCCCTTTTCATACTTTCTGCTGATCCTGTAGTAAATTGGTTTCAGCTCATGCATATTAAATGAATCATAATTGGCCATCTTCTCCTGTGCAGATGGGAACTGTATCTGATGATGAATTGCTTGATTTGCTTGATCTAGCTTTATCTTCTGACACTTCAAATACGGTCATAAGAGCTCGGGAGCTGATGAGATCAAGAATTGACCCAATGCAACTGATATCACAGTTGGCAAATCTTATCATGGATATTCTCTCGGGCCAGACTGAGGAATTTAATTCAGAAGCCCGCAGGAAGTTTTCGAAAATTCACACCTGTAAGTTTTGTAGCCTACTACTTGAAATAGTAAAGGCGAGAGGCATTCATCATGTTTGCATATTAACATGTCATCGAATTGCTCCAACATCCATACATGAGGTCATGAGACGCGAAGTCAAATTTCACCATTATGATTGCCAGACGAATATTGTGGATATGGTGCTCCACTAAACTATCGACGATACGAGGACTGAATTTATCAATTTGACTACTGCGATTTGTGTTGCTTCTCCTACTTTGTAGAGTATGATGTTCGGTCTTTTGTGATCGATGCCTAGTTTCCTAGAGATATCATTTTCTGTACCAAGTGAAACGGGAAGGAGCCAGCAAGCGCATGCTGTCATTTTGTAGCATTACTGCATTAGTGTGAAGAAATTCTTTAGTTATTGTCCATCAGAATTTGATGACGTTTCCAAGGTCCTGAGACCTGGGGCAATTAGAAGCCATAATCTTTATGCAAAGATGAACTTAATGAACAGCGTGAAATCGACAAATCATATAAAGGCAGTGCACGTGGTTACATCTGTGATGGACTAATAACTGGAAGGGTTTTGTTTTTTCTTTCTCTTTTTATTGGGGGTGGGTGGAGAATTTTTGCCTTCAGCGATTAGGAGGTGTTCATAAACATTTAGCATGGTCAACTTGCTTCTTTCATCGGTATGGTCCTCTTTATGGGCATGTTAATTTTTTTAAAGGTAATTAACTTCATTTGAGAGCATTCACCAACTCAATCTTTCCTTTGTGAATTAAACATGTGTCAGCAGAAGGTTTTACCTTTATTTATCAGATCCTTAATTTTATGTCATTTTGTGCAATTGAGGAATCGACCTCTGCTCGTTTCCTTTTGGCTGATCATTTTAGGTGGATATTTCCTAATGATGATTCATGCTGTTTTATCGTTTACTTTCCCTATTATTACACTGCCACATTCTACGAGTCTGTCTGGTCTCTTGCAGATCAGATGAGCTTGCAGAATGCAGCAGTGTCATGATAGTGCCTGTTGATGGACCACCAATCCATATTTTTCTGATAACATAGTGTGGGTTGGTGGACTGACATGATGCTTGCTTAATTAGTGTCGGGCAGAACTGCTATCACTTTGTTCATGTCAGAGGACCTCTGCGGCACCTTCTGATTTGTCCTTGTGTCTTAACTTTAACATTTGAGTGCTTGCTGATCATCTTGTAACGCTGTCGTCTGACTGGAATTAGTTTCTTCTTCTAGCTGAAACTGACTTGCATAAGTTGAGTCATGCTTTGAAGTTACTTTCGGAAACTGAGAAACAATTGAGGATGTCAAAGAATCAAACAACATGGCTTACAGTGGCGCTGCTACAACTAAGTTCTGCAGATTCTTCCTCTTTGGATGAACATGATTCAAATGTTGTGCTCGAACATGGGAGGGGTGAGTGGCTTAGTTCAGTCACAGCTTTGAAACATTTATCTATATTGATATAAGCCGGAGCAAGTTTTTAATAAGGGCAATGTAGTTAATTCATCTGGGACTAATTATTGTGCAGATATAGATGGTGAATGTTGCAGCAGACCTCTACAGAAGAGAGCAAGAAGCATTTCATCCGCTGTTCATGTGATTGCGGTGACTTGTGTATATTGGATGCACAGGTAAACTACAGGGAAAGTTGGATTCTATCTGGAAAAGGGCTACAGAATTATGTCAGTCAAAGGCTTTGAAGAAATTTCTGATGAACATGGAAGTGTGTCCTCTCTTAGCCTGAATCAGGTACGCATGCTTCCTATCTTTGATAGAGTCAAGTAAGTGGGTCAACACAACAGTGCTATGAGAGTAATTGGCAATAAGCATTCTGGAACTAATATCTCTTGATCTGACGAGCTGTCATTGAGAACTTCCGCTTATAATGTAAACTTGACTCAAGATGCTTTATTCTGATTTGGTGTGCTTGACCCAGCATGATTATGTCTTAGCTGCTATATGAGCCCTAAGTTCTGCATTTATTAACAGGACGCAGATAGAGACCTGGCTGACATATTAATGATGAATGATTATTTGTGACATAAATGGTTTTTTTCTGTGTTTGTGTAACTTGCCTTTGCTGCTTAAATTCTTTTCAAGGATCGATCTGCATGCCGCTTCGTGTCATTTTGCTAATTTGCTATTAGATGTCCACCATACAGTAATTTGTGGCAATGCATCTTTGGTTGCCTCCAGCTTGAGCTCATTTGAATCCAAGCTCTGTATCTTCTGGACTTTTCTATTCTTTTACTTTTCTATTATCTATCTGTATCAGGTTTTTAATTCACCCGTAATGTGTGATCCTGGGCATGTTCAATGTCTCAGGCTATTGCAGTTGCTAGTTTGGCTTCAGTCATCCTGACTATGTGACGAGGGCTGAGAAGTCATGGAAATTGATTGCCATTTCACTTCAGTCCATCCTTGGCTGTAATGTAGAGATCAGAATCAATTATGTACCTTGTGCACCGAAGAAAGCGTGTAAAGTGAGAGGCCATCTTTTAGTTTGTTCAGCTGCTCCGCAGAATGCTGCAGAAAACACGGTGGATATTTGAACAAGAAGCGATTCTGATTATTCTGAATATACCTTTCAGAAGTACACAACTAGGGCAAAAGCAATCTAGCCTGCTTCTGATT
>JAGVVM010004952.1:0-41983 GCA_019149425.1 Psidium friedrichsthalianum
AAGTAATTGCCAACGTAATGGAATAAAGTAAACCATCAGATAGTGGAGTTCGAAAGACAATTGGTAGCGGAAGTCGAGAAAACGTCATAATAGTTGTACCTCTGATTGGTAATGAAAAAAATCATAACTCTATTGTATATTGCCTATTACACATATGGGCTAATAGTTAAGACTTTTAGAACAGTTGATAATAGTGGTTTCACAAAATCGACATCCGAGTAAGGAGGTTTGAAGTCAAATCTTTCAAAGCCCTATTTGCCCTTTAATAATAGGCAAAAGACCAAACTACCCCTTCATCTAACAAAGCATATACTTAGAAATTTAGTGCTATTTGCTAAGGCCAGACTTTAGCATCAAAGGTCAATTAACTTGTATGTTTACTTGGGTGCTGATTGCTCATCAATCTTCAGATGCAATCGGGCCTTTGGGCTGTGTTTTCGTCTCTAGATTTCTAGTCAAGCATAGGATAAAAACTTCAAGAATTTGATCATATCCTATCTACTCGTTTGGTGATTTTTTGTGAATTTAAATTCGGATATTAGGTCTCTAAGGTTACTTTTGGTCATCGGAATTCAATCAAGATAGAACTAGATATGATATGATAAGACATTCAAAATGATTTGATCATATCCTATCTAATCGTTTGGGGACCGCGGATTTAAAGTTGGATATCTTTATATCCTACCCTATCCTTTTTAGAGTAGAAAATTAGATATTAGGATAATATGATTTTTGACCTTGTACCCATTCCCGAGGCTCTTCTTCGGAGCGACGCAATGGATCTTAGGGCACTCGTCGATGCCGTTGTCAGAGCTCAAGGGGACGGCCACTAGGAATTGCTGAATTGATGTTGATAGATGATTTTAAATGTTTAGGATGATGATTCATAACCATCACAGGTTTCAAAAGAATTTCACATTGCATATGAATTTTTATGTTTGTGAGAAATAATATAATGATATGGACATGAGGATGGTTAGAAGACTCTGAAGTGCTAGGTGGGGGCAATCTAATCCGCAGAAACATAATATCCGATAGGTTCACTCGGGCTGAGCCTAGCCTTCCAAAAACAACAGGTTGAGGAAAGGTGATTTTTGATGATCTTTGGATTTTCAAGTGATGACCGCCAAGAAATCTAAGAGTTGATGGGGCCAAAGAAAGGAAAGAATGAACTATATTGGGACCACCACCACTAGCCTCCCCTCCATCAGAGAAGCTGCCCATCTCAATTGGAGAGGCAGCCCGCCACTAGAGAGGTGGAGAGAGCATGGCTTAGCATAACAATTTATGGTTGTTGATAAGAGAAATCCTATTGGGCTCTATCTCACTCCTCCCCCTAGGCTATTTATCCCCCTATATCTCCCTTTCGCATGATATGATAAATATATTATATCATAAATTTTATCCGGACGACCAAATGCGGCTAAATGCTTCCGAGTTCCACTCTGTGGGAGAGCAATAAGACAGTAACTATGGCTATGAATGTACATCTTGTTTCCTTGATGTCCAATAAAATCTTCATGGATTGACAAAATGGGGAAAGACTTCGGTTAAAGTTTGATTACTTGAGGCAACCTTCACGGGCCATTGACAAGGCCTAGTTGTGCTGGCGGAGGAAAAAAAAAATAAAAGGAAAATAAAGATAAAAAAAGTAAAGAAGGAACGAGAAAAATATCGATAAAAGAGTTGAAAAAACTATTAATATATTATTAAAATTTATACTACATCAGTGCCAGCCATTCTATGTAGATGACGCGTCCATGTCAGCATTTTTTCAAAATTGATCGAATTGACTCAATTGAAAAATATTATAAAATATTTAATGCATATTTTTTTAGCTTAATTGAATTGGGTAAATAATTATTCTTTAAAAAAACTTAATTTAATGCATATTTCAATTAGAAAAGCCTAAATTAAGCTTAGAAATTTGCACAAATGAGCTTAAAAATTGAAAATAATTTTCAATTAGATTTAGTGAGTGTGCAAAAATTAGAGAGGGCTTTGGACCTTATTCACATTTATTTTGGCCCATCTTTAGCTCAATTAACTAAAAAGGCTTTAGTTAATTAACCGTCGTAATTAATTAAAGCCTGATTCGAGCCTAATATGAGCGGTAAGCCCATGGGAGTTGGAAAATTTGGCTGGCCACCACCATCCCCTCATTTGGCCAAAATTTCATTAGAATTTTGGTGGATCCGGACTCTTCAAGGATTAAATTAATTATAAATTATTTATCCTATCTAATAAGAGTCCTAGAAAAACGAATGTCTATCCCTGTCAAGCTAAAAATAATGAAGAGTTTTGTTAGATTCGGACTCTTTCGAGATCAGAAAATTTGATCTAATGGTTTGAAACGAATCCTACTCTAGCTAGGATTTCCAATCTAACGGTCCACGGCGACTCCCACTTCTATTAGGATTGCTTAATTGGAAGCTCTATATATGAAACTTTCACTAAAGGGAAGGGTGTCAGCAATTAGAAGATCAGAACGTAAAAAAAAAAAAAAAAAAAAGGGAGAGAAATAGAGGAGCTTCGGCCTAGCTAGGTCCAATTCAACCGTCGTGCATTGCGTCACCTGCTTGACCATCGCTGTGCACCGGGGGGGGACCGCCTCTGTATAGCCACAACTGTCCTCACTATGGCTCATCTCCTACGCCCACAGACCCCCCCAGAGCTTCATCCAGCTTAGCCTCGGTGAGGCGTGCCCCCGCCGAGTACCACCTGCGCCGAAGCACTACCTGTCTAGCACAAGAAACCGCTTACTGAAGCCCCGGTTCGAGGTCGGCCAACCCTTTTTATCATTGTCTTGAGGTTTAACTTCTCTACTATTCGTGCCAGATCATTCGGGAGTGATTTGTGCAAACCGAGCTCAAAAGGTACAACTTTGAGCGAATTATCAAGCACGCATGTGTTGGATTTTGTGCTTGAAAAAAATGCACAATTTCTTGAATTTTATTGCAAGTCTATACTTGATTGATCGATAATTTGTGATTATGTTCTTGTGCCGTATTTGCAATTAAAGTGGAAGAAACTTAAACTCTTTTTAATCATAAAAAGTAAGACTTTTATTGATTATCAAAGCCTCAACTCTTGCGATGTTGCTTTGGTGTTCTTCCTTCAATCAACCACGTATGATGCTGCCCTAGAGGCCGCACTGGAGTTGCTTGAAAGGTTTTACACTTAGTATATCAAAATTTTTTATTTCTTTGATAAATAGTGTTAGTTCCCTTTTTTGCTATAACCAAAATTAGAATTCTTGGCATAAAAATTCTGATTTTTGTTAGACAAGTTCATTTTGATTGAAAATTTTTGAATTATATGCATATTTTGAGAAATTGATGAAATATTGAATTGGAAACATGTCTTTTTTCTCAAAATTGCAAGATAATTCGATACATTTTTTCATCAAATTGAACAAGTTGTGAAAAATATGAATTTTTGGTTAAGAGGTATTGAATTTTTGGCACAAAAGGGCAAGAATTGAAATTTTTGAATTTTTATGGAATAGTCTTCTAATAGCCGAATTTGATGTGCTATAGGTGATCTCATTGTGTCAGATTTGTGATTATTGTCAAGTTGAGATATACTTCGGCCGAATTCTTTGGGTGGATGGATAATTTTTGCTTTGAGCTTCATCATGGTTGGCTAGATAGCAATATCTTCGATCGGTTGAATGATTGTTATCTCGATTGGCTTTTAACTGGACTTGCATATCCTGAAAAAGCCAATCGGTTAACTGTGGATTGGATGATTTTTTTTTTTGAAATTATTGGAATTATTTTTGAAAATCTTGAAAGATAATTTTCTCAAAAATTAAATTTTCCCTTTGGATAGGAAAAGTGACTCCCACATGATTTTCGGCCACCTCTCTCATATTTTCAAAAAAAAATTAAAAATTTTCAAGACATGTTTGATTGATTTCATTTTGGTCATGTTTGCTTGTTTTTATTTTATTATAAAGTTTGCACAATTATAAACAAATATGCTCATAATATTTGCTCTCTTGTGCCTTGTCCCTTTAGAAAAAATAAATTATATTTCCCCAGCCACGATCTTATGGAATAAGATTATAATTTGTATAGAATTCGTGGTCTGCTCTTTGTATTAAGAGATGATGTTATTCTATACCCCGTTTGCTTACTGATTCGAATCTAATAATACGTTGCAAATAAAATTCCCTTCAACCCTAATCTTTGGGTATGAGCGAATAAATCAGAATAATTGAAATCAACGGTATTATAAGGGGATTTTTATTTATTTTTTTCATCTTTGCATTTCATCTTTCGTTCAATTAAATGAAAAATCTCAAGAAAATAACTCTCATTTTTCTATAGTTAATCACGGTAAAAGTCCGTTTTTATGTCATCCATATCATCTAATATAGTTAAGACCTTAAAAAATCACTTTCTAAGCTAAATTGGATGTTATTGCATTTTAAGGCATGTTTTCATAATAGTTGTCATTTAATCCGAAAACACAACAGTAAATCATTTTCTTTAGCATCATATGGTCATTCATGTTACATTTTTCTTGAAAAAAAAATCATTTCATTCGTATTATCAATCAAAAGGGATTTTTTTATGAAATTTGATACCGAAAGGGCATTAAATGAAAATTTAATGTAACAAAGTCTCCATACTCACTTTTTTTAGTTCATGGAAATAAATTAATTTTCTATTAATTATTTAGGTATCTAATAGCCTACTAAGAAACCGATTAGTGGTGGCTTTGAATTGAATAAATTTTGCATGAAATAAATCTAAGTTGCAATTCAGTAGGACTTGAGAGGTCTGAATTAGGTTAGTTGATTTAATTAATCTGATAATCTGTTAGCTTAATTTTAGGTCGCAACAATTTACAACTTCATCAAGTTGATGGTGACACTCTGTCAGATGCCACTCACTACCAAGCTCTTGTTGGTAGTCTTGTCTATCTTCCGACCATTCGTCCTAATATCGCCTATGATGTTCATCTTATTAGTTAGTTTGCAATGGCTCCTCGTACAATTCATTATGCTTCTATGCTCTGGATTCTGCAATATCTTCATGGTACTCTGATGTGCTCTGACAAAGTTAGGAAGTGAGAAAAGGATAATGGAATGCTTAATTTACCACTAGGCACAAGACTAATGTAAACATACATAGAAGGAAGGATATAAACGAAAATACATACAACAATGGGGGAAAACCCTAATTTTAGATATATATATATAACATTTGATCCAGCAGTACCTATTTTTGATTGAAGTACCATGTCACATGCTGCGATATGAACTCCGAAAGCGTGCATGGGGTCGTTCCCATGTGCTCAAATTGTTCTGCGTTTGTCATGGATACCGGTGATTGGAACCCGGAAAGATCCACTTCGCTAACTGCTGCCAAAATTCTGTTTACTTTGCATCATTGAAAAAGAGTGCAAGATAAAAAGGAGCTTGACCTAAAATTAGAAACTGTATGATTGAACTGTGTTAGCTATTGGAGCCCACTTGTGAAGTGATCGCAGCTTCACAATGTATCTCACTGAGAAGGAAACCCGTCACTATACGTACACGTTTTTGGTATTCATCCGCAACATGAAGAGAACACTCCTGCCTCGCCACCAGGGGACCTCACTGAGTTGCCCACGTCTCCCAATTGCGAAAACATGCTTATCGACAAAAATCTCCCTGAAGTTCCGCTACTATCCAGCGTTCGGTTAGTTTCGGTTGCTCGCTAATTTGCATGATGAAGCCGAAACAGCACTCTCTTTCCTTTAGGTTCCCCCCTTAGGAACGAGTTGAATGAACTTGTACCGAATCGTTTCAATCTCGACTAGGTGGAGCTGTCAAAGTATCCGTACATTAACGAATTATAAGCCAGTCATCAGTTTCTTCATTTCGCATTAGCGAGTTTGGACTGTTGTTAACGTGAGGATTCTCAGCACCATTCCTGTCGAGCAGCAATGGCCTTAACTTAGCCAAGTAGGCGGGTCGATGTCACATTAATAGGAGTCAGGTACGAGCTCATCCTCTCACTCTTACCGGACCGAATCGACTGATGCTACATGTACTAGGACATTCCATGAGAGAGAGAGAGAAAGAGAGAGTTCAATGCAGGAGATATAAATGAGGCAAGCCAGATTTGCACTAGTCATAAAACTGTATGGTGAGAAAGGGAAATTTTTAACAGCTAGTCGAAGAGTTCCCAGAAGATGCCATCAGATTGTAAAATTAGGTCTCGGACTGAATCGCGAACCAAAATGCTTCAAGAAATACGGTCCCCACTCCTGGTATCCGAGCATATCTTCCATTTCATTTTCTGTGCGGTCCTTCTTAGTATAAAAGTTACTCTCGTATCCTAATTGTCGCTCGTCTTTCATGGGATTGAACCTATGCGAACTTCAATTCCAACTGTTCTGTGATTGTTCTCTTCTCTTCGCCTTCTTGTAGATGGGAGACTCCGAAGAGGACCGGAATGACATGTTTGATTCAAGAACCACGGCCCATGCTGAAGAAAGTAGCTGGACCATGTATCTTGGGGATTTTCTGATTGACAACAGCAAGAAGAGTTCGCTAATTTCTTCGGACAACACCACCTCCTCTCTGGTCTCCGACGCTACTTCATCGATCAGGAGCGTTTTCGGCGATGGCACTCAGACGACCTCTTGCAAAAGAATTAGTTTCAAGAAGAGGGACACTTTAGAGGATACAGCTAGTTCTCTAAACTGCCCTAAGGTGAGGTTTGCATGCATACATGTTCTGCTCAAGGAAGTGCATGTGTGCGAGGTTATTTGGATGGATTAAAACTAAAGTTCATCGTCTCGTCCAGTCCGAAATTCTCGGACAGAAAAATGATTTTCAGATCATGCCCGGGCATGCAATAAACATCCAAAATATATTCCTACCGAGGTAGGAAGTAAAAATATGTGAAGGTTCATTGCTTGTCTTTCTGCAGAATCCTACAGGCATATCTATTGTACTGAGAACATTATTTAGGCCTAAAATGCTTAGAACATTTCGGGATTGCTCTTACAGGCTAAACGAAGCACGTTAGATCGGACACATATGAGAAAGGACCTCGTTATTCCAAGAGATGACGATCGCCTGGCAATGAAGGAATCCGGTCCTCGCTTGGTGCTGCCATCAACCTATGGCGGTGAAGCCTGAGTACTCTAGGATCAGAAGTTAATAATGGGAATGAGAAAGTCATGGAAGTCTTTTGAAAAAGATTCTCAGTTTCATCACTCTCGTGTACTCTTGGCTATGTATAAACCGGCATCATATGTCCTGGTATAGATGTCGCGTCATTTTCTTCTTCTTCTTCTTCTTCTGTTGTCTTCGCAACACTTTTCTTAGGAAGAGCAAAGCAAAAAGGCGTGGACCTTGAGGAGGATGCAACTGCATCTGTGCAGTTAGATGCTTTTTTCTAATGTACAAGTTATATAAAGTTATTAAGTATGCGTGCGGTAATCATCTCTCCGACGATTTTACTATTCTGATAAAAGAATTGAATTTGTTTGTTTCGTGATAATAGATTTCTGAAAGAATTAGTAAATGTGAAAAAAAAAACTATGATAAAGAAAAAGCACCGATCACCTGATTTCTATAGCTTGCGTGTCTCGATCCTATGAATTACCTACTCATAAATAATCTAAGGGTATTTATTTGAGTGGCTTACCAACTTTTTTTTTTTATTCAATTAGTACTTCTAGATTACCACTCATTTGAGTTACTCAGCAACTTTTATTTGACTTCTCTAAATTATCAAAAGATATTATTTACCAACTTTTTTACTTGTCTCTCTTCTAAACCTTTCAACATTCATTGGTGTGATTTATCAACTTTTGTTCTGTTAAGTTACCAATTAGTTTTTGTTTACAAACTCTATTGAATCGCTTACCAACACTTATTTCGTTTTTTTAAGAGATTTACCAAATTGTCTAATGAGTTACCAACATTTCTATTGAATAATGCAAAACTAGTTCGTAATCTGATGGGAGAAAATTTGACAAATCACTTAAATTGAAATTAGTAATGTCATATATTAAGGTGTAATTAAGAAAGGTAAATAAAAGTTTGTAAGCAAGCAAAAGATAAACTCGGTAAGTAACTAAATGATAATTGGTATGTTAAAATTTGTTGGTAAACTGATAAGAGAAAAGTTGGTAAGTTGCTCTTATTAAGGTAGCGATTTTGTAAAAGACTTAGCCTAATTCCCTTAGCAAAAACCCAACTTTAGGTCCATTCTAAACGTTATCCAAACTTTTTTAATCTAAAAAAATCATCAACTTTCACTCTAGTCCCGATTTGTCCCGTGTCCACAAATCACTATTGATTTCTTCAAAATTATTAACATCGGGAGGCTATTTCGTTTCTTACAAAGGTGAATTGTTGCTGAAGACGTAGGTTCTAATAATGAACATGATGTCAATAATTTTGAATAAACTAATGGCGATGTTGGACGTAGGATTAGATTTGGGACTATAGTGACAATTTGTGATTTTCTTGGACAAAAAAAAAATTCGAGTGAATCTAAAAGTTAAGATCTTTTAACACGCCTAAAAAACTTGGTAAAATTAAGGTGTGTTTACATAAAATGCAAATAAAGTTGTAAAGGATAGATAAGAAATACAAATAAATATCAATAGGTAATTCAAATGAGAGTTGATAACTCAGGAGAAAGTTGGTAAGTTATGGTAATTCATGTTGGCAAATCTTCATAAAAGAGTCAGCAGATATAAGAGGTTACTAACCAAGACAAATAAAAATTGGTAATTCAATAGGAGATTTAAATGCGCATCCGGGGAATCGAACCCCGGTCAGTACCGTGGGAGGGTACTATGATACCACTACCTAGATGCGCTAGTTAGTTCTGGCCTGATTTCATAAAGATCTTAACTAAAATTCATTTTTTTCTACTTTAAATTTTTTTAATTCTGAATTCAACGGGGACAACTGCTTACAGAGCGCTTTTGGCACTCAGTAATTTCCTTAAGAAAAAAGGAGTCTAAGATCGCAAGACAATGTTTAAGGTTCCTATGCAAAAGAAACAGTTTCCTCACCTAATACAACAAGCCGGGATAACACTTATATCGAGTCTCACTCCATCTCTCACATGCCCCCATACGTGACAATAACAGGACTGTCATTGGACATTCACGAAATCATCCGAGTCTCGTCAACGCCACTGTCGGGTTGTAATTCATGGGCGAAAATCGATTTGTAGGCATTCGCAATTGTTGATGGGCTCATTGCACCGCGGCTAATTACCTATGGTGATATGATAGCCAAAAGAAGTCCACTAAAATTTATATGTGTAATCCGTATAGCGATCATTGTTCTTGAAAAATTATAAATCGGGCAATTTTTTTTTACATTTTTTCGGAGATTTCGTATATGTTTTTGAAATTGATTTAATTAAGATTTATAAGTGTTTCGAGGTGGATTGAAATTTGCAAATTGCCTTTGGTTGTCGAAATCGAATTAGAGATTATCTCTCCTTGACGCAGAGAAGGCAAACGAAAACGCGCCCAGACGCAATTGGAAAAACAGCGGGTCCATCGTCAACCTGGTGAATGCCTGCCAGCGCCCCCTAACAGATCTCTCATGCCTCTGCATTTTCTTCTTCCCTGAGATCTGAGCTCCTACTCGCAATCCCCAATAAATCTCGAGGCGTACACCGGAGCCATGATTTCGTCGAGGAACATCAAATCCATCGACTTCTACAGGTCAGATTCGATCGAACTCGCGATACAGATTTCGGTCGTGACGTCTTTCTCGCGCGTGCGTGTGCGGTGGTGGCTCGATGCGTGCATGCCGACGCAAGTGCCACCCGTGATTCCGCGGTCGGAACAGTTTTTGTTGTGCAAACCAATAAGTATGTTAGATGGATCGCTGATTCGATACCTGTCTTATTGCCTGGAGACAAGCAGTCCGCGGAAAGAATTTCCTAGTTCGAGTTTGTTGTGTTGAACCATTTATTTCTCGAGTTAATGGCTGTGAAGGAACGACCTGGAATTGGTTGCTAAGAGAGGCGAGTTTAGGTGGTCACTCGTCAGTGCAGCTGAAATATGGAACTGTTATCAGGTGCACTGTGCCCGTGCATAGTGGTTTTAGGATTTGGCTTTGCCTTTAGTTCTCAAATTCACATCGCAAGAAAATCAGCGTGATTGATGTTTTCGCGAAAGAGGGAAATGAAAAGATATGTGTACTGGAATTGAATCCAACAATCACTGGCTTTGGTGTTTGGGGGAGGACGTCAAATTGGCACTCGTTGCTAGAGGGTCTTCTTGATGGATGGTCCATCAAATATCTGTCTTACATGAGATGGAGAGGTTTTGTCTGTGTCTGCATAATCATGAACCTATGCTAGCTATCGCGGGAGAAAGGTTTTTATCTTCACTTCCGTGCCTTGATAGGAAAGTGATAATTGATTTTCTCCAGAGGTACTGGATAAGCCAGTTTTTTCAGGAGAAGGTTTAGCATTTAAGGAGAAGATGAGATTATGAGATATCCTTCTAAATTGTTTATCGAAAGATTTTTTCTCATGTTTTTTATTGATGAAGAGAATCGTATTGTCGGGAGGCATGTATTGACTTTGAGCTGAATGCGCAAGGCGTGAATAAACAGCTGATGCTTTGTCAAAACACAGGAAATGGACATGTGGACTCATATGATGTTTCTTGTGACAGCATAAATGATGTCCTTAATCAATAATCTGACCTTTCTGCTTGTTCCCTTTCTTTTTAAAGTCTTGGACTGGGGTTTTGTTTGGTGATCTGAGACAAAGAGATTTTCTCAATGCAAAATTTTTGCTCATTTAATCACAGTGTTTTCTTGGTTAAGCATTCTGATTGCTCACTCTTGGTTACAGGAAAATTCCTCGAGATTTGACCGAGGCATCAATCTCGGGTGCAGGTCTATCCATTATAGCTGCTCTTGCCATGATGTTTTTATTTGGGATGGTATGCACATTGCATCTTCTTTGATCGTCTTTCAGCTGGTTATTTTGGCGGTTGTCAGTTTCTGTTTTATTTTTCGTTCTTTTCTTTCCCTTTCCTATTTTGTGTTTCACATGGGCAATGGATCTGTATAATCTCCCCCCCCCCCCCCCCCAAACCCACCCACACACACACACAAAAGAAAAACAAAAATAGGCAATAGTAGTCAAGCTAAATACTCGGCAATTCTCCCCAACTAGACGTCATCTGCAGGAACTGCACAATTATTTTGTCTGTCTGGACCTCTGCATTTTGGGTTGGGGGGTTGAGGATGGAGGAGATGCCCGTACTTTTGCCTATGACTTTCGTTTGCCAATTCTTATGAACGATGAATCTTGCCTATATTAAGTTTTCCCTTGTTGTATCACTTGGCACTATGGGCTGATCACTCAGTCCTTTTTACTATCTGGATGCTCGTTCTGCAGGAATTGAGTAATTATTTGTCCGTCAGCACCTCTACATCTGTTATAGTCGATAAGAGCTCTGACGGGGACTTTTTGCGAATTGACTTTAATATCAGGTAGGTCAGACGGTGTTAACAAAATTTTGTTGGGTTTTTATGCATTTGTATGGTCAACCACTAAATTTATCCACTTGCTGTTGCTGATTTCTTCTCTTTTTTTTTTTTTTGGTAACTTGTGGTTTCTTGTTTGAGTACAGCAAATGTGGAAGCTAAGCTAGTTCATGAAACACTTGATTATCATGCATAACATTGGCATTTGCCGTACTAAAGATGTCCTCCAGTTTACTTTTGTTCTCAATTATGTTGAGCTAGGCAGAAGACATAGTCTTTTTCCCCTGTGGGGTCACGTCTCTGCTGCCAGCATATATTTACCCAAGACTGTCAGAATTTTATTGGCTTATGCCTATGCATAATCTGCGTAGTGTTGAACGAACATAATTTTGATGGCCATTCTGCAAAGGTGCTTCTATAATTACATTGAGCAGTGTATCAGCAGCTTATCTAGTCGGCCTGGGCCAATGTGTACACATGTATTGCAAACATGTCCCTGAAGGAATAGCAGAGTTATTTACACTTGATGCAATAAATATCCTTTCAGGAAAATTCTGAAAGAGACCTCATTGGCATGCAAGTCTTGATCTTTTTCTTTTTTCCCCCCTTTTTGCAGCTTTCCTGCACTCTCCTGTGAATTTGCATCGGTTGATGTGAGTGATGTGTTGGGAACAGTAAGTATCCTCCACTTACTTTTGTCCTTTCAGCAACCTGACGGTGTAATACATGTCATATTGAGATATATTAATAGCAATTAATTCATGGTTGTTCATATTGAATCAGCTTGAAATGTAAAAATTGTTGAATTTGTCTTAATTTAGAGGATAATGTTGCAAAATTGGATTTATTGAACAAGATAACATGAATCAATGACAAATGAGAAAGGCGGTAAATGTTAATCATTTAAATAAGCAATATGGGTTTTGACTTGGAAAAATATTGCTATACACTGCTCTCTTCAATGTGCCTGACCATAGCATTTTCTTCTGCAGAACAGGTTGAATATAACCAAAACAGTGCGTAAATTTTCTATTGATCGAAATCTGAAAGGTAGTGGCCCTGAGTTCCACTCTGGTCCAGTTGCACATGCCATTAAGCATGGAGATGAAGATGATGAGGAATATGCTGAAGGTTCTGTTCCATTAACTTCTCAAAATTTTGAGAGAGTTACACACCAGTAAGTACTTGAAGCTTGAATGACCAAGTTGGTCATGTTCAGACTCTTTTAAACTTCCTTTCTTGTGGAGGTACTCCTTATGTTTCTTTCCACCCCACCTTTTAACAGGTACCCAATTTTGGTCGTTAATTTTTTTGCTCCTTGGTGTTACTGGAGCAATCGCCTGGTAAGTTTATCGTTGGTAAACTTGCTAACTAACTTCTTGACAAATTCTAATGCAGTTGTCTCTTGCATGGGTAACTGTTGCAAATGAACAGCATGCAGGACATGGGTGGGGAGCATACATGGATATTGAAATTCCTTTTGTCAATTTTATTGATTTTGCACCCATAGTTGATTCATCAAGCCGTAGCATTTCATAGAGAGAGAGCTATTATTTTTAGATCCAAAAGTAACAAGTGTTCTCATCTTCTATCTGTCAAAAATATTTATAAATTTGTCCAGTTGGTCTAGTAATATTGCGATTCATGCTCACCTCTGGGTTTTGGAGATTACTATTCGTCCTTATGCGAATAACCAATCAGAGAACTCGACAGGTCTCTTTGTTTAATAAAAGATAACGAGTTTGTGAAGATCATATAACCCAAGTCTCGAATGGCCTTATGTGTTTGTAACTGTTATTGAAATCTGATGGACCCTATCATTCTATTTCTCTTTTGACAGAAACCATCGTGGGAGAGGGCTGCTAAGATAATAAGAGAGAGGTACATCGGCTACAGCTTGTGGTTTTTTTTTTTTTTAAATCCTTTTCAGTTATGATTTAACTGAATTTTTATGAGAATATGCAAGTTCGATCTCTCAGTTGTTGACAATTGGTTCCAGATATGATCCAGAAATCGATGGACGTATTCTTTCAGGAAAGGTGGATTGCACTGAACAAGCAGAATTGTGTCGCAGGTATACTGATAATATCAAGCTATTTAGTGGTCATCTGTGTGGAAAATGAATATTATGTTTGATATTTGAGTGTTAATGCAATTGTTCTTCCTTGCAATCTTAACACTGGAAATGGAGGTGAATGGACTTGAAAATATTAAGGACCCATTTGGTTTGTGAGAATGTTTTGAGTTTTTAATGAAAACATTTCCCACATTCATTTTCCAATTCTCGTGAAACGTTTTCTGGTATTGAAACTGGAAATTTCCTTTTGAAATGGAAATTATGGATATATATTTGTTTGTGCCATTTTAACCAATAGTCCCCGCACAATTCTGTACCTTTACTGAAAAATTGGCTTTTCAAAAGATTGATTAACTATACCAATTGCTACAATTTCATATTGGTACCCTCAAATCTTTCGGTACTTTTAATGAGCACCTTCACTTTTGGAGCTTTGTGAAAGTCACCACTGCATAAAGCATTGCTGCTTCTATAGTTAATAAGGGGGAAAACCAGTAAAAGGAAAAGAGAAAACTTTGCATGGCAGAAGTTTCTGACATCTGTTTGAGCTCCCATTCTTGATTCAGATGGTTGAATCTCCACTTACCTTCACTTGACCATCAATCATCTATTGATTGAAGCCCAGCTGTGTATTAAGACAAGGCTGCACTGCACAAACAGGAATAAGAAAAAAGGCTGATTTCTGGGCACACAATGTAACCGTGTCTTCTGAAGAAAAGAAAACTCTGAACAAAATGTTTCCAATTTTGAAGCCCTCAAGTAACACATTTTCAAATGAAAAATCGCATTTTTAGAGAAAATGGTTTTGAAGGTTGTAACAAACAAATGATCTTTCTCATTTGAAAATGAGAACTCAGAAAATCTTCTTGAAACAAGCAGCCCTAAATGCTTCTAAGGGTTCTACATAGTATGCTTACTGTCCCTTACCAAGCTTTGAAGTCCTTGGCTGCACATCCCTTCTTTCACCTTTCCCTAAGTATCTGGCATGAGGGAAAAGAAGACCCATTTCCTGAACTAAAAGAAGTATCTGATGCTGTTAAATGCATTTGTGCTGTGTTTAGAAGACACCTACTAGACGAAAATGGGGAGAATTCCCTTCACACGCTTCTCACGAAAGTTTTAAAATTTTCATTATTTTCCACTTAAGTTTTCATTTCCCCAATCTCCACCATTTTGCCAAACATAGCATTTCTGAGTTTTACAATTGATAGTGCTGTGAGCCACTGAGACAGTTCTTCTATTGGTCCTATGAAATAGGAAAGTATATAGTCTTCCCATAAGTATTTGAATCCTACTGAGAATGAGCATTCAGTTCTAGCTTGTTGTCTGTTTGTTATATAGGTAAAGCTCCTCTCTTTGGAGTTGAATTCGCAAAGTGATGCAAATATGTTGATATTTGAGCTATAAGAAGTAGCTCTTCTGCTCTTCTGTTGGGGGCTCACAGCTGTGTTTTTGGTTCTGCGTAGTATTTGTCAATATAAGCATTATCCTGCAAACCGTGGGAATATTTACTACATGTAGTTGCTAAGTTGTCTGTGAGTGTCTGGGGACGGTTTTTGAAATATGTACAGAATAGTTCTTGTGCGATTAGTGGCAGTTAGCCTTTTCAGCTAGCAACATATGATCCTCATATCATTATTGTGGACCCCTTTTTCCCCATAATACGTTCTTTCTGTTTGTGGCTCCCATCAATTTATTGCTTATGGTTAACATTGTTCCTTTTGCTTTTCAGGAATCATATACAAGGGTATCCATCCATTCGCATTTTCCGTAAGGGAACTGATGTTAGGTAAAACAGCTATTTTTTATCTTCTATTCATCTTCGAAATATGTTATTCAACGACCTATTTGTAGAGTTATGTTTTGCTGTTACTATGTGTTTTCTGCACGTATGCAGATGATGTCTGTGATTAGATTTGTCCTATCATTTTTATTGCACTAAGGGCTTTAGGTTTGCACAACTGAATGAGTGCTTGTATTCATTTCTTCTTGTGACTTTTATAGTCCCATACATCAGACATCAACGTGCAAGTTTGCTTTGATCACAGGGAGGACCACGGACACCATGAACATGAGTCGTATTATGGAAATCGAGATACAGAGAGCCTGGTTAAGGTTCGAGCATTATTTTAGTAGGAACTTAAATTCTTATATCTAATAATCTCAGACACGTTGTTTGCCTTGAGAATAGTACATGCCTATTGAGGCATCATAATCCTATGTGGAACTTACGTTATACTGCAGATGATGGAAGAGCTGGTTGCGCCAATTCCAGTGGAGTCTGAAAAGCACGTTTCACCTACTGATAATTCAACGGATAACATAAAAAGACCAGCTCCTTCATCGGGAGGCTGTAGAATTGAAGGATTTGTGCGGGTAAAGAAGGTAAAGCTAATAGCGCGCTAGTAGAGTCAATGCGGTTGGAGTCTTGTATGATGACTTGTTTCCTTGGTGTCTAGGCATCTGGATCATGTGTACCTCACTGATTTTGAATGTTTGGTCTGTTGGCTTGTCCTTAGGCGACACTTAATTATATTACCTCAATCTTTTTCCTTACAAGGTCCCTGGCAGCCTTATCATCTTCAGCTCGTTCAGGAGCCCATTCTTTGACACATCGGAAATGAACATGTCACATGTCATATCACATATGTCATTTTGGTAGAAGATTTCCCCTAGAGTGATGAGTGATGCAAAGAGGTTGATTCCTTATCTTGGTGGAAGCCATGACAGACTGAATGGCCGAGCATTTATTAATCAGCGTGATATAGGTGCAAATGTTACTGTAAGTTCAATGTGTTATCTGCGATTTCATAACCATCGCCCACGTGATGTCAAACCAAGAGGTGCTTGGACCTGGAGATCATCCTTTTCAATTTCTTATCCCTTTTGCAGATAGAACATTATCTTCAAATAGTCAAACAGAGGTGATAACTAGAGGGTCCCATAAATTAGTTGAGGAGTATGAGTATACAGCCCACAGCAACTTGGTGCAGAGTCTGCACGTACCTGTCGCGAAATTCCATTTCGAGCTCTCTCCCATGCAGGTTAAAACAACTATAAGGAATACTTTTGTGGGATTTCAGCTTCTAGATTTTCTCCTCTTTTCTCTTTTCTGTTTAACTTACGTCTTATTCCTATTTTTAGGTTTTAATTACGGAAAACTCAAAGTCCTTTTCACATTTTATCACAAATGTTTGTGCGATTATTGGAGGTGTTTTCACGGTGGGTACTTCACATCATGGTTTGTTTATGCTTGTAGTCTATTAATGTTAATATTCTCTATTTGTGTGATTCGCAGGTTGCTGGTATATTGGACTCAATTCTTCACAACACATTTAGATTGATGAAAAAAGTGGAATTAGGCAAAAATATTTGAGTGAAGTGTCCGATGTTGTTAAGTGGATACGTGCAGTTTTACCAATCCAGATTTAGCTGTGAGTATCTTTTGCTGTAAAAGAAAACGCTGTTGCATGCATGAATGGTTATTGCAGTTGCTAGTGTATTGTAGGAGCATCTGAAGAAAGACTAGTTTTTTCAAGAAGCACAGATTACTCATTTACGTGACTTCTAAAGGAAATACTTGAGATGATTTAACTCGCATGGAGTCCATTCGTTGTTCTTGAAGTGATTTTCGTATTGGAGGATTGCTACTTTTTGGCTTCCTACCGCTTTTTCTATGTTTACTCGTTCTATACAAGCTGTGGTCCTGGAGAAACCTAGTATCGGTTTTGGATGTATTGGCAAGTGATCAATTGTGCCTGTTCGTCGTGAAATAAAGTGCAATCTCGATACAATTGTGAGGTGAATGTGCTCTGTTAGGTAGGTTAATCCCGCCAAATTGTCTCTAGTTTTATGCCATGAATGCTTTCTGTCTTTTGCTGGATAGCAATGACACGTATGAGAAGCATTTGAAAGTACAAACCTTGCCAGAAGCCCATGGGATTTATTTATGTTCCACATCTACAATGTTCTCATACGATGGAAACACAACTTACACACTTGTGATATGTAAACCAATACAAATTCCTCAAATAACGAATGTCGGATGCCGCTCCACCTTGCCCAGATGAAGCACTTGAAGTGAGAAATTCACAGAGAAGAAACTGGGGTGATAAAAAGAGCAAAAGAATGGCAACTCAGATACACACTGCAAATGCAACCCAATATCGTAATTCCCAATCCCCCACTTAGAATGCCAGAAGTAGAGATGAAGCCACAAATGCTCCGACAGAGCTAGCGAAACCGACAAACACTGAAGCAGCGCTGCTCTTCTTTGTTTGGCTGGAGGGAGCCGGAGCTGTAGCAGCCGGTGGAGGAGGAGACTCCTCACCAGAAGGTGCCAAGGATGGGGCAGTGCCATTATTTCCCGACGGGGCGGTGAAAACTGCGCCGCTGGTGTTGTTGCTCCTGTCAGCCATCACAACCACCACACCTTCTCATTCTTGTGGCATTTGTCTTTGTTTCCGCTTATGAAGTAAAATGGTCCTGAATGGTTGAACTTGAACACCGTGTGGCCATCGACGTATTTTGCTATAGGCGACCCATCATTGCAATTGTTGTAGTCGTCTCGGTTCACATATAGGACTGAGTCTTGGCTGGGCGGGTAGACAAACACTGCAATACGGAGGAGAGAACGACAATTCAAGATGAATTGCCGATCATATGTGCCGTTCTCACGTAACATGCATCGCGTTAGACATTGGACTAGTACGATAAAACGCATTGACATACCTAGGGAGTCTCCAATTTGGAAACGGCTTTTTTCTGCCCACTGATTTAAGGCATTTGCGCTGGAATTAGCAGCAGGGACAGTCCAACCTGGGCACCTCCAACTGTAAACTCGAATGCTTCGCTCCGTCGCACCAGCATCGTCCCCAGAGCATGACCCCCATCACTTGAAAAACTCTCTTCATTTGGCGGTCTAATCTCAACGGAGGAATTGCCATCAAAGAAGTTAGAACAGACGATCAATTCAGCGAGGAAAAGTCCGAATTCTCTCTTCCGTTCGTGCTCGGCATGTGATCTGAGTTCGACGAAGAGTGTGGTTTTTGTAGGCCAGTGGTTACAAGCTGTGGAGGTGAAGCTTTGTTGCTTTCCATGTTCTATGGTTTTCTTTGGATTTCTTAGCCACTGGTGCAAAGAATATGTACATTTCCTCATGAAAGGAGTAAGAGATTGTTCTTTCCAACTTCTTTCTGGGTCTCTCACACTTTCTTTAAGCATTGCCCTGCGGGTTTATTCTTTGCTTTACATGGCACACTTCACAGAATATTCAAATCTTGTGCTGCGGGTTTGGATCAATGGCGTCTGAGCTCGCATACACGACCTTTTGGAGGCAAAATCGGAAAACCCGTTGATCTCCGCATTCGTCACTGCGGTCATCATTGGTTATCGTATCAACCTTAGTCTTTGTTGTATGTGGTGAGAAATCATAAACGAAGGCAACTCTTTGAATTCTGATTCATTTGGGACTTCTATTAGTAGAATGTTGGGAATAAAAATCTACGATTGGATCCTTAATGAGCTTTTGAGGTCAAAAACTTTGTGAGTTTTGTTATTTTCACCTTCTGTCTCGACTCTTTTGTTAATAATTTTGAAGCATGGAAAGGGAGCTCAAGATTGTGGCGAAAAAAAACAAACAAGGACATCATACTTAACGGGAAAAATTACCAAAAAAGTTTCTAAACTTACTAATGGCATGCTCACAACGCATCAATCATTATCAATTATTCCCAGCAGAATATTCTTTGATGTTTCATTCTCTTTCTATATCACCTACTCAGAGGCACAAGAATCAAGGATCCAGATACATAGAGATTTAGCGCACAATCTCGCTCAATCTCCCATTCTGCCTTGTCCATTAGCGGAAGTACGTACTTTTCCTTTGCGTAGTGTATTCATTAGAAGAATCATGAAAATGGTAGGTTTTCTTTGCGGCCGATTAGTGTAGGACTCGCTCACAAGTAATTGGGATTGCTGGTCACGGGTTTAAGACCCTCCGATTGCTCATAGGCCTTGGAAAGCCATTGAACCTATGTGACGATAGGTTTAACCATGTTATGGTGAAAGATAATTCCGACTCTACTTTAACTGGTACTATGGTGAAGCGACAATGATGGGCGTTTTTTATCTAGTTATGGCTCAAACCGAATATTTCGTGGTAGGTAGAGTTAGTCATCGAGCCGGGCCAACCCAAGCCTGACATTTTTTTTTAATTAGAAAATTCTGTATTAGCATTGAAAATTCAAATTGATTTTTAAAGATTAATAAAAAGTATTGATAATGAAAACACTCATTCGACTAAAAGATGAATGATATACAAGAACACCTTTGAAGTATCCCTAATAACGACTGCACAAAGGTTACATCCCAAGAAAGAATATCTAATAAATTGAGTATTTTCGACGCAGTTTCCATGACCGTGATTCGGATTTGAAGCTGGCAAATGGTGGTCAGATCAGATCAAAGACAAAAAGGCGCTCATCGAGGGAGGGACATCTAGCATTCAGCTTTCCTCCTGGACCGAGCCAAAGCTGTTGCCGGGGGCATCTTTTGGCGTGGCAGCTTCGTCTCTTGTTCTTATATGCTCTCTCTCTCTCTCTCTCTCTCTCTCTCGCTCGCAAGCTCGCAGAGCCTCACCCCTGTTTTTATGAGTTCTTCTTCGGGAGATTTGTACCCGGAAAGAAGGTTCTGAAAACATCTGGGTAGGAGAGGAACAGTCGAGGACGCATCCATTCGAGAAAATTATGGAAAGAAAATCGAAAAAGGGTCAAAGAATTCATGAAAAGAAGATGATTCCACGCCAAAATTTCTAGGCACAACTCGAATCTAAGTAGAGCGAGCAATTTCCAGGCATTTTTTCTATTTTGGATCCGAGAGGGAGAGCGAGTCGAGGGAGGTTTTTCGGAGGCCAAATAGAGAGATGAAGAAGCGATGGAGGCGGTGAAAAAAAACAATTAAGGAAGATGAGAAGGAGGAGGAGGAACCAACCAAAACCATAAATTTTCTTTTGGTCGGAAACAGAAACCAAAACCATAAATGAAGGGGAGTTAAATTTAGACAAGCGGGCGTGTTTTAAGTAGCGCATTAACCCAGCTTGTGTTCCTGCGTTGTGAGATGGTCATAACAAACACCACCAACAAAAAATAAATAAATAAATAAATAGTAATTCCCAACCGCCAACCGCCGCCCGCCGCCGGACGATCCCCCGCCTCAGACCACCGTTTGACTTGACAGGACATCTCCGACGCCACCGCATTGTCCTTTCAGCGGACTCCGACATCCACCTAATATACAGCCTTTTCGCGCAAACAGAAGAACCATAAGAAGAAAAGACAAAAAAAAAAAAAAAAAGAACCATATTTTTCGTTTTCCCAGGATTTTCTTCGGTGCCGGACTTGGTCTCGCCGTCGCATTGCGTGTTCTGGCTCGTCTGATTCGCCGTTTTAGGAGAGGGATTTCATCGTTGTAGCTGCTCGTGGCCGTTCGACATTTGCGCTGATCGCGCCTCTGCATTGTGGAAAGATTGCATGGAGTTTCGTGTTCCGGCGATCTGGAGAGACCCTGGAGCTCCGGCCGATTCTTTCTACGAGGTCCGGGCGGAATGCACCGACGTTCCCAAGACGCGCTTCAGGATCAAGGTTTCGCATCCTTCTTTCTTTTGTTCCTTGGATTCTCCAGACGTGTTTCTGGTTTCTTGAGGATTAGTGCATCTTTAATGTTGAAAATTTCTCGCAATGTGCTCTTTTCGCGGTGACGATTTGTGTTGCTGTTTGATGGAAGAGCGCGGGCGAATGATGGCGTGGCTTAGGAAACGCTGTTGTGAATTAGAAAAGGCTGAATCTTGACACCACCACAGCATTATTGTTTACCTTGTTGAGATTGGATCTGGAAAAGAAGATAAGTATTTGAAATGCAGTACTTTGAGTTGCGCTTATCGCATTGATTGTAAGGTTTTAGAAAGTGGGTGCCGGTTAAATGGTTTCTCTTGCAAGATTTTGAACTTCTATTGCTCCTCGCGACGGCTCTGTTACTCGTATTTCTTTTTGTTAAATTATAATTGTTGCTCTCTGCGTGTGTATGAGAGAGAGAGAGAGAGAGCTTTCTAGGTGTTGCAAGCTTTTAGCTATCAGAAGTGTACACATTACCTTTATTACTTTGAGTGACTACCATTCAAAGTCTTGTCAGTGAAAGTCCATTTAGTAAGTTCATATTCCTGATTGTTCAGTAAAATTTTTTGTACTTTAAAAAGAGATTTCCCTCTCAAAACAGTAGCAACTGTAATGACGCCTGTTTCATGAGAATAAGAGGTTTACATCTATGAAGTTCCATACGTTCCTAGGCCCCAGAATAAGACTATGACCTGAAATGGTTGTTCTGTGCCTTTTCTACTGTTCATATCAAGTGGATTCTTTCTTTTCATCCTCATTTAGGCTGGGAAAACTTTGAGCGCAAGAAATGGCATGCTGCATTTTCTCCAGAAGGACACCTGGATATAGGCAAGACTTTGAGCCGAATTCAACATGGGGTGAGCATAATCTTATGATTCTGAGCTTGAGGAGAATGATTTGAGCAATTGCTTTTTCCAAAGGAAGCAAGAATTTTGATGAACTAACATTTGCAACCTTAGCTTCCTGATGGAGCATTTTCTTGAACTTTTTGATCGAGCTGCTATATATGAGGAGAACATGTTACCAATTAACTTTAGATATGATCGTTGCATCATGCTATTCCACATTTTTTTTCCCTTCTGAAACTGCTCCTCCAGGCTGCTTTCTGGATGTGCATATAAGGAAGTCAATTTTTCTTGCATGTCCCCAACCAGGAATGAGATCCACAATTGCAATAGATTGTAGAAAACAGAACTTCAAAGATTTTGGTGCATGGTCTGTTATATTTTCCTTTGTTTGCTTCTACTTTGTGGGAAAATGCTTTGTCCTTGTACCTTGCTCAAAATATAGCAGGGACATCTATTCATATTTTATGTTATTTTGGGCTTTTTGGTTTATCTTTCCTTACCTGTCTTCCAGATACCTGTCGTTCTACTTTCCTAGACCTTTTTGTTGCTTCTCTTAATAACATTAGTTGTACTCCTCTATTTGTTATATATATTAGGGTATTCATCCATCAATTAGAGGAGAAGTATGGGAATTTCTGCTTGGGTGTTATGATCCAAAGAGCACATTCGACGAACGTGAACAGATACGGCAACGTCGAAGGTACCCTATTATAGCTGCTCACTGGAGCTATGAGTTTTCATCATCATAACCTAGTCATCCATTGATCTCCCTGTTGACTTGGAGGGGAAAATTTCCAGTCACATAACTGGTCTTGAAGTAGGTTCTTTCTTGCCTGTATGTGTCCTCATTTTTAATAGTCAGAAATGCAGCTTTTCAAATTGGAAGTGGACACTTTGTTACCTGTTGTGGTCATCAGCTTATAATCCAGTGATGCTGGCAGATTTTACTGTCGTGGCGTGCATCCACATTTCTCTGATTCCTCTGTCCATGCATCCTGGATGTGAATTGATATTCGCTACTTCCCTACCATCAAGCTATTATAATTTCACTCTGAAGCATTTTTTCCCTTTATTTCTTTCTTTTTTTAAGGTCATTGTCAACATGGATAGAATGGGAATTCTCCTCTCTACTGGCAAAGCAAGCTCTGCTAATTACAATACTAACTAAATCGCAATTCCTCCATGCATTTTATTTGTATGCTTTCATCAACTCAAAATGATGTTAAATGTAGGGCACCTTTAGTTCCAAGATTGGTTCATGTATCTAGGATTACGTTTTAGAAATCCTTGTCTTGACTCTTGAGACTCTTGTATTTGTCTGAATAATTTGTATTGGCTATTGTTTCCTTATGAGGAGTTATGGTCCACTGGACTCGATGGTCTCTCTCTAAAAACTTCTCAACCGTGTATCCAAGGACAGTTGAACTGTTGAACAAACGACTGGTGAGGATTCCAAAACTTCTGTTCTGCGAAGAGGGATCTAGCTGCAAAAACAGAGATCAAAAACGAAGATGAAAAGAAGCAGGAAAAGAAAGGACGTCGTGTCGGTTGCCGGTGGTCCATTGATAAGTAGGGGCCACGAAGCCCCCTGTATTACTGTATCAATGGCCAAGTCAATTATATGATGCTTTCCTCTCAATTCTGAACTATTTCTTAACCAGATTTATCAGGGTGAATGCTATATCACTAATAAAGGAGAAAATGATTGGGTAATAAAGATATTTCTTCTTGTTACTTATGTTGAGTGTATCAGAATAGCGCATAAACTTGAATATCCCTTGCAACACATTTATGGTTATTTCATTAGCTTGGTCATTGCTTAAGTCAACTGCATCTGTTTCGGGTTTCAGATATTAAACTACCTTTTTCCCATGACATTGTCAACCAAACATCTTTCTTCATGTTTCCAGGAATGAATATGCAAGGTGGAAGGAAGAGTGCCGCCAAATGTTCCCTCTTGTTGGAAGTGGTAGGTTTATAACCGCGCCTATAATTACTGAGGACGGTAAGGCAATCTTGGATCCTATCGTACTCCTCCAAACAAACCCACATGGAGCAGTTTTGACCCCTCAAAATACTTCTCATGCCGCAACTGGCATAGCAACGAATGGAACTGCACTGGAAGCAGTACAAGAACCCTCAAGCCATGTAATTTCAGACAAAAAAGAAATCCAATGGAAGCTCACATTACATCAGATAGGTTAGTTGGAATCTAAATGCACCGTGTCTCCATTTATTTATGTGTGAGGTGCGCTTCTATTATTCCCATCTCCCTTGTGTTAATTCCTTATCGTTGAATCAAAAAGGTGTATAGTGTCACTACATACGAGCAAGTGGATATGCTTCTCGGGTATGAGGAATTTCTCGCTTAAATCTACTCTGAAGTGCAATTATCTATGTTTCACCATGATTTTCCTTGTTCTTTCTGATTGGGAGAAAGCCTGATCCTTAGACCCTCAGCATTAAACTTTGGTAAAAAAAAAATTTTACGCGTTAACTGTTCGATTCCACTTGTTCTCATTTACTAAATTAAACTTGTGCAGTAAAATTTAAAAACATACCGTACCTTATTTGTTCCCACTGTTTGATTCCATGTTCTATATGAAATTTCTTCTAGGTCTTGATGTTGTTCGAACAGACAGGCCCTTGGTGTTCTACGAAAAGCAAGAAAACTTGTCAAAACTTTGGGACATTCTAGCAGTTTATGCCTGGATAGACAAAGATGTTGGTTACTGTCAAGGTGACTACTTTGTTGAACTTTCATTTATCTTGATAGGACATGATAGAGTGATTGTGGCTATTTAGTAACATGGCTGCATGCACTAAGCGTTGTCCAGTTTTGCACTGAGCAATCAATTTGCCAGTGTCACATGCACTCATCATCAGGGATATGTTCCTCATTTTATGAAGCATGCTCTTCTCATCTTTAAATCCCTTGATTGTTGTGTAGTATGCTTGCATGTTCATTTGGCCCAATTCCTTCTATACAATGAAATACCAGTACTTCTAAAACAAATCATTAGTCTTGGCACTCAATCCAACGATCATCTTCCCTGAAGTTTCTGTTAATAGTCATCCATCAATTTTCTGATTGATACATGATACTTGTCCTTTCACCTGCATTGGAGAACACTAACCTCTAGGAAATAGATGACATAAATTTAGTCCTCTTAGGTACTCTTGGTTTATATATATCCATTTGGACAAAATTACAGAAATTTCAATTCTTGAACAGTAAAAACGAGTATTTCCATGAAAGCTGGTGCATTTCTCTCTCACCATGAATATCAAGAAGTCTGCAGACGATTCTTGACATGGGAAAATATGGATAGTTGAACATATTTTGATTTGAGCCCCTGGTTTCCTGACCTCCTGCTGCATGGTGGATGATGTTAATTTCCTTGTTCGCAATTAACTGAAGCTTGAGGATGATGGGTAACAATAACAGGAATGAGCGATCTTTGCTCCCCAATGATAATGCTTCTTGACGATGAAGCTGATGCATTTTGGTGCTTCGAACGGTTAATGCGCAGATTGGTATGTAATTTACAAGTTTATGAGCATCAACATTTATAGGTGCTTTCTGTTTTTACACTTTCCCAAAAAAAAAACATTTATAGGTGCTTATGTCCTTGAGCAAATGCCTGGGATAATTCATTATGCTGTAATACCTACATTTACATGTTTGGGATTGCATACCCATTTTCTGCAGGCCTGTGCCTGTACATGTACAGTTGCATCTGCTCTCTTTGAGCATTCCATCTCATGCTGCGCCAACCCCCCCCCCCCCCCTTTTCTCCCCAGGCCCAAAAAAATGACAAAAAGGGAGATTGTTCAATATTGGGACTTGCCATGCATTTGAAATACAGCTGCTTTATGTTTTCTTTAGGATAAAATGCAAACGCTTAAAAAAAATCGATTTTTCGTGCTCTCTTCATGATCCTAAGAGCAGTAATTTTTACATGTATTCTTCTTCGCATTTTTAAGCGAGGAAATTTCAGATGCACCGAGAGCTCTGTTGGGGTGGAGGCACAACTTACTAACTTGGCTGCCATTACTCAAGTTATCGATCCGAAACTTCATCAGCATATAGGTATTACCTTAATTAAGTTCTCATATTACTCATAATTAAGAATTTGTGTTAGTTAGGCAATATGGTGCAATGTGACAGATTTTGGCCTATCATGGGTCCTACTTAAGATGAGACATGTAGTCTGCGTACTGATTTGTGTCTAAGATGCTGGCTTTGAATGGACTTATTTACTAGTTAGCAGACAATTTGCTTTCCTAATCATGTCAACTTCCCAATTTTATGAATGTCCTAACCCTTCCAGTGAGAAGAGCCATGCCTCTGCTTATATATTAGAATCCCCATGGTTACTGCCAACACAGGTTTATATTTAATGCAAATGCTTGTTGGGCTCTAGCCTCTTGGGGTACGTGCATAGAGAAAGGGGCATGTGCAAAGTGGAAACTTTGCACATTCCATTGACAGAGTTCTGCATAGTCTTTCCTCAAAACCACATACGCCGTTTGATAAAATGGATCATGTGGCTATTCCAAAAACCACCTAACAATACTGTTGATTGCCAAATAGGTGATTGTGACTGATCTGACAGGTTTAGTACTACCTCGATTCTTAGGACCATCCTCTATAGTACAGTAATTTTTTTTTCGGTCTTGCATCAGGGATGCATCTGATGTTCAGTCTTGATATTATGTTAGCTGAGATGGAGCAATATGTTCTTTTATATTTTGGGTACCTTAAATGTCACTATTTGAAACTTAAGAAACCTGTTTTCTTGATGTTGCACAGAGACACTGGGTGGAGGAGACTATCTTTTTGCTTTCCGAATGATTATGGTTTTGTTCCGTCGAGAATTTTCATTTGGTGACTCTTTATATCTTTGGGAGGTACCTTTTAATTTCACATGCCTCTCTTTTATCGATATTGTCTACTGAATGTGCCTTTGCTAATCCTCATTACTGATTTATTGACTATGCTGGACCACTTAGACCAAGTCTTTGACTGAGATGCATCAAGTTTTTGGTGCCCAAGACATCATATGACTTGTAAACCAATACTATTGACCAACAGATAATTGAGAGTTTGCTTATGACATGACCTAACTGCTGCTTGCCTTTAATGTTGAGGCAATTCATCCTAACTTTCCTTTTTTTATGCATTACTTTTACAGGTACATTATTCAGACTTACAATTAGGGGAAACTGCTCTGCATAGTATAACTAATTTTACAAGCATTATTGTTGTATAAGGTTGACTTTGCTTTCTGTCAATATCCCCGTACCATTAAAGCAGTAAGAATCCATTAATATGTTCCTTCGTAAATGAACTTTTACAAGCCTCTAATAAGTTGGTAATTCATTTCCCTGTCCATCTAGCAACGATGCCAGTTTCTGTGGCTAAGCACCTTTAAGTAGCAAATCCTCATGTATGCTTGTCTGAGAATTAGATAAGAATGTCCAACCAGAGTGTTTTTGCTTAATGTCTGGTCTAACTGGCTTTGCTCTTCAACATATGCTTCATACTTGTTTGGTTAGATACCAGTAAGTTTCTTTAAAGTTTGGCAAGAGGAGGGGATTTATAGGCAGCCGTTACTGAGTGCGCCATATTGTGATGATACATGTCAAATTCTCCTGGGGGAAAATTGGTGTAATTTTTTCCCGAGTTTACCTATAGATGCTGAGTGGTGTCGAAAGTACTAGCTCATCAATTCTGTTACACCCTTAGCTGCTTCTGCTTGAATGGACTTGTAGCTGGCACGTAATTGCTACCTTTACGTGTCCTTTTTTTCCTCCCACTCACGCTCTCTGGCTATCTTTTAAAGTAGGAATGACCCATGACATATCAAGTTCTCTTCCAGCCCGTTTGTCCAACCTTTTCTTGTTATAGAAATTTTTACATTATTCTTCATTCTTTTCATTTTATATTTCTTTAGCGCTAATGTTAAAAGAATTGGTGACTTATATTACAGATGATGTGGGCCTTGGAATATGACCCCGACTTGTTCTCTATGTATGAAGAGCCCGATTTAGCTGGTGAAAAAGCTGATGGGTGTAAAGGAAAAGCCAAGTCAATACGACAGTGTGGGAAGTTTGAGAGAGAGAATATGAGAAACGGAGCAAGAGCTCTGATGCCCCTCTTCCCATTTCGATTTTCCTTGTTGCCAGTGTCTTGAAGGATAAGAGCGCAATGCTCTTGCAAGAAGCTCGGGGCCTGGATGATGTCGTTAAGGTCAGCTTAATAAAGTTGAGACGCTTATTGGAGTTTTGATTTTGCTGTTATCTATTTAGAAATTTAGACAAGCATAACAATTCATTGTGGCAAACTGAAAATGTTTCACTAGATCACTATACAGTATACCCAGCTATCATAAAACTAGCTTCAGGGCTCGCTGCAAGATGATTAGAATCTTCTTTCTTTGAGAAGATGATACACGGATTTATACCTTTAGGGATATTGTTTCAAGTGAAAGAATCACTTCTCTGTGGATGATTGGTAAATTAGGACGAGTTTTCTCTCTTATATGATGCAATGCACATGACATGTTAAAATAACTAGCTTCATCTGTCGTCTATATGAATGATTATCCTCTATAGATCTCTTACTTAATCCATTTTTTGCCTCTCCAGATTCTAAATGATATGACTGGAAATCTGGATGCAAAAAAGGCCTGCAGTGGGGCTATGAAACTTCACAAGAAGTACTTAAAAAAGGTACCATCTTTTCATTCTTTTATGTTACTGTCTGGTAACGCCTAATCAGTTTCTCTCTTGTTAAATTGCTGCCTTTGATCTGACATGGAGTTGACATAACCTAGAAGTTAACTCGTTACATTTGAATCGGAGTTTCTTCATGGTCAAATACAGTTCAGCAGTTCATTTTCCATGATGCTTTTTCATTTCAACGAATGGTCCTGTTAAACAAAATGAGATCGTTACTTTACAATGTAGTTGAAATGGTTGAGTTGCCTGATCTGCTTAATTTGATGATATTCCAGCCGAAGATTGTACTTTGAACTAAAATTCTACCCAAATTTGTCTCTGTAAATTCAACCAATATAAATCTTTCCATTATCTTAAGCGGCTGTCCAGTATCCCAGTGATTTCAAGTTTTCTTTTCCTACCAAGAGAAGAACACAGTATGAGAGTTGTGACGAACTAGTTTAAAAGGCTTCAATTTAAGTGTCATTGTAGTATAAAATCAAGCAGGACGAGATGGTCTTTAGCAAGAACAAGAAGAAACAATGAGAGCAATCAACATATCAGCTTTGAATAGCTTCCGATGCTACCTCATGCAACTCCTGTATCATTTTTCTGCAGGCTAAGAAGACATAGCCATAAATGAAGCATCCCTGAGATTTGATGGGAAAAAAGGAGGAACTGTTCATGCTGTGCATCGATTTTTGGTGGAGAATTTACATTTCAATACTTCTTGATTCTGGCTCGGACGTGATATATCTGTAGATTCACGTGTTGCAGTCAGCTTATGATTCCGGAGGAGTTGTACAAATATCAAGTGTATATCTCCGTATTTCTAAAGAAAGACTAACAAAAGACAACTGCTTACTCAAACTGACACCTATTTTGTATATCAGTTCCTCGTATAATCCACATCTCCTGTGGAGCAATCTCTAATAAAAACAGTTCCCAAATATGTTCTTTCTTCTAAAAGTAATTTAGGACAAAAGTTGTCATTATGATTCTCTCTCTCTCTCTCTCTCTCTCTCTCTCTCTCTCTCTCTCTCTAATTTATTTCAGAATTTTAAGACAATTAATTTCTCCTTTTAATACTAAAATTGTAGTATCAGCAATCGTTTTACCGTAATTGAGTGTGTTAATGACAAAGGGAGCTTTTTCACCTGGCTTTAAGTGAGGTTGTTTTCTCAAAAAGTTCCTCAATGTGGATGTTGACTGAAATAAGGCCCTCAAGTGGTTAACTTAATCTTGAATAAAGCCTTAGATAAAAAAAAAAAAAAATCTCAAATAAAGCCCTAAGGTCACTGGCTGGCCAAATCTTGCTGGCCGGCTTGCACATATAGCTCATGTGCTTATTCCGGTGGCAACGTCAGAGGCAATATTGCTGAATGTTCTTATTTTCCACAATTTAAAGAAGCCGATTTTTTTTTGTGGAATGAAAATGGTATTCATTGCTCCAAAAGATACACGACAAGTACATACACTTCGAAGCAAAACAAAGTCCAAAATAATGCAAAACTAAGTCAAATCCAGAAAATAAGGAGGATCAACATGGCAGCAGCAGAGTTAAGCATATGCTAGTTCCACTAAAACAGATCTGTCGAGCAAAATAATTAGCGGCCAATCACCAAAGCATTCCATGCTTTCTTACGAGCTTGATATATGCAAGAGTTGTTTATGTTTCAGGTAATAGTCGTGGAAAAGGAACTTGGATGTGCCAAATGAAAAGATTTGACATAGTTGAAAAAGAACCCGTGCTGAATAGATCTAGAAGAATGGGGAGTTCATTTTTAAAAGACATGGAGATACCAAGTGAACAGTCTACAAAATCTACATCACCGTACTCGACGTGTCTAATGAGAAGCAGTTGGACATAGCCGGGAAGTTTGAAATAATCGGACCAGGATATTAATTATATATGCTGAAGAAATCAATTACGCACGATATGCCTTGGTTTATTGACAATCGTCCTAAAGATGTAAGATACTTTCCATAGCCGAGTCACTTTAAGTTTGGAAACTAAAGATTGGATTGTATGTGTGACTAAATCTACGAGAGCTCCAGATTGATCGACGTCAGAGGCTAAACTGATCTGCTCGATGATCATCCAACTGATGGCTTGGATTTTAGAGGAAGTGTTTGAGTATAAGCGACACATTCCACTATAACTACTCAAAGATTGTTAGTGAAATCCAGCTGGTAGACTATTACTCTAAGAGAGTGGACATAGACTTACACTAGGCCGAACCATTATAAAACTCTAAGTGCATTGTTCTCTATTTCTCTGCTTGTACTCATTATTGCCTAATAGAAGTGCACTACACCCCTCGATATAACATGATCCTGTTCGTATCATGTCCTACCTAATTACACTTTTGTCAAACTTGGCACTTTTAATTCCACAATATTTTGTCTGGTATCTTGAAATCATCCATTCACCCTTTTAGTAATACTATTAGCCAACATCAAGTTATGTTCAGTAAATGGTTTTAGAAGGGTAAAACGCAAAATAATATGGGTGTTAGATGGGTTCGTAATTTAGTCCAAGCAAACCACCTCTATGATTCTCTCTTCACTCTTTCTCACTCTTAACTTGCTCTTGTGATCAGCCACTACGCGCTCTTACTTCAGTTTGGGTACGAGTTTTCTTAGATTTATTGAATATAAAAGTGTTTTAACAATATGGGTCATGTCAATCGAGTATGGGTTACTAAATTTGTATATGCATGTAAATTGATCAAACGGTTAAATTGGTCAATTTGGGTCGAATCATTTTTAACTCAACCTAACTATTTAATAAGTCTAATGCTAAGGTTAAAGGGTTGACCTCATTGGCCTCAGGTGAGGGTTGAACTTGTTATAGGCCGACTAGGGTGGGCTACCCCAAATCTAGTAAGGTCAAGCCTTGCCACCCCTCACCTGTGATCGATCAATGGCTATGGAAGAAGGGGAAAAGAAGAATAAAATAAAGAAAATATATTCAAAATTAAAAAATATTCAATAATCGTCCACATCAATGCCCTAGCATCTACTTCAGCAATCATTGGCCAAACTTAGGTGGAAGGACTACATCAACAAATCGTCAAAAGGTTTAGGACTCAATTTGTCAAATTGAAAGGTTTACAACAAAATTGGCATCCGCACAACAAATTTAAAACTTTTTTGGCAACTATCCCTTCTACTTATTAAAACTATCATTGTACGGAGACAACCAAAACATGTTGAACAAATACATATTTAACATTTGTGAGAGCAAATCTTCATGGTCAGACACCAAAGCTCCTATGATCATCATTGAATTTGGACGTAGAAGACTCGTACACAAACGGAGTACACTTATCTTCAAAAGCATATTTATTAGAACACTTGGCCTTGCCTGAGAAAGGATCTAGATAAGTGGATACCAAAAAGGAAATGAGCTTATTGCAGAAAATTTTACAAAGGAAGATTGATTGCAAATCAACTCAATGATTGCAAATCTACATCAATCATGATGCTTTCAAGGGAAAATTTCAAGCGAAGATTGACATGCATCATATTTTTATCAATGGTATGTTTCAAACATATACCTTGGGTAAGAGAGAAAAAGATTTCATGTCTATCATCTATTTTGGCTTGAAAGTTTCTATACGGAATATTTTGATTCTTTATAATTTCTTATGATTATGTATGATATATGTTACCAATATATATCTTGACAAAAGCATGACACAATGTACATAATTTTGACATGGCATGAATAATGCTTGGATATGGTAGAAACATCTTCGTCTCTTTGTAAACTACATTAATATTAAATCATCATATGCATCTGAGATTCATGATTGTGGAAAATTGCTTTGAGCAATCATTGCATACTTTTACATATTCATATACTCTTGCTATATTCTTAGAAGTAAATATCAAAATTAGCAAGTTCAATTTGCGAATCGAAGGAAGGCACGTACGCGATATACTCCTTATTTTTGCAAAGATTATTCTCTCTTCCCCAAGAAATTGTAGATTGCAAAAATATGCCTCCATATGAAGTTTGGAAAGTTTGATCCGAAAATCTTGAAGATTTTGCATGCTTTCGAAGGATCGAAAGTCCTTCTCTTTGCACAACATTCTTGCAAATTCTTCATGGCATCTCGAAATATTTTGGCAAGATAAGCATGTTACTTTTAATACACGATATCTTTGAAATGTATTTACACATTTGCATATTCAAAGTTTGTTTTGTCATCATCAAAAAGGGAAAAATTATTAGGGAAAATCCCATATGATGCTTTGAAGATGACAAAATAATCAAAGACTACTGATGCATTTTTTGGTTGAGTAGAACTACATGAAAGACGCACATGCTATTATGAAGATGTTGTCTTAAAGAAACATCTAAGAGTTATGAGTTCTCTATCAATGGTAAACAAGATATTGGGCATAGAAATGTCTACAAGTTAAAGGTACCTGAGTAGAAGGTAAACAAGTCTAGAACGGAAAGTTCGATAAAGCTTTAGAGGGACCTTAGATAGGTGAACAGTAAGATGGAGCCATGATTACCAATACGCTTGGGAGGACCAATCTCAAGTGAAGTTTTGAATATTACATCTAAATTTTTTGTGTGCTCAAATGTTGACTCACATGTTGATGCAAGATGAGCTTAGACTCTGAGGAGCTCAGAGGTTGACAAGCTTACGCTCTATGGAGAGTATCAGAAGCAACTTCAGACTCGAATCATTTTTACAATGGCTAGTAAATCAATCTGGATTAGTTCTTAAATATTATCAATCACAAAGATCATTCAAGAGCATGGATTAAGGAAGAAAAGGATGGCTCACTACACAAGAACTCCATCATGGGAAACCTTGATCACGATTGTATGGGTGATCTTATCAAATGGGGGATTCTTTCTTTTGATATTTTCAACGACTACGAAATCCTTTGTTTACAATATCATCCAAATGAAAAGTTTGGAGAGTGAACTTTTAGAGACCTTGCAATGACTAATTTGAAGGTGAAGGAATATAAAAGGAGACCTCAAAACTGAAGAGAGTATAAAAGTCTAGAATCATAAATTTCAAAGTTCAAGAGAGCTTCACATCATTCATATATTCTTGATCCAAACAATGTAATACTCAAAAGTTCATATCAAAGCAGGGGAGTCTTAGATAGGAAGTCTATTGACTTGAGAATCATCATAGAGCTGTAACCTTTAAGCTATTCTCTAGTAAAATCTAGCTGATTAGCTACCAGCATGAAAAAGTGGATGTTAGCTTGAAGAAAGCTAAACTATTATAAATTTCTATGCAAATTCTCTATTCCTTGAACTCCTTGTCATTTTCATTTGATAGTTAAATTGTGCATGCCATTGCTTCTGAAGACATCTCAGATCTTGCTGTCACAAAAACTCTAAGCTAATTTATTTAAATTTTCACATTAATTTTTAAAGCTTTTCGAAATCACCTATTCACCTCTCTCTCTAGGTGATAACGCTAGCCTCAATAGAAAGAGAATGAGAGCGCGAGATGTGACTACCGAGCTCGTCCATCGTACTTGCCGAGAGCTTATGAGAATCGCTCCAGCACTCAGGAGAAGTTGGGTGAATGATACTGGAAAACCAGGAACAGTTGCTGCAGTGATGACTGATGACGAACGTGGAAGGATCCCTGGGGGCGAAGAGCACATGTTCATTGGCAAGGCTGAGAGGGAGATGTGCATGGCGGTTGCCGATGATCCGGATGTGCCCTCGAAATATTTGAAGCGAGCGATGAGTTGGTGGAACGGTGGGAACCGCAGATACTTGCACCGGCTTGGTCCGGAGCTTCGGTCCATGTACGAGACTGCTTGATGCCTTCTCATTTCTCTCTTTTCCTGTCGATGCTCCGACGTATTTTCGGCTCTCCGTTCAGGTTATGCGTATCGCATTGCGCTTGGTGTTCTATCTCTCTATCTCTTTCATTCATTTCACTGCTGATTCTCCATTGGTAATTACAGCATAAATGTCTTACGTCAAGTTCATGAAGACCATTCTAAGTAGATTGTCGATCTATGCACCTGAAAATATTTAGCCTGCTCTCAGTTTATTGATGAAATTGAAAACAGATTGCCAAACTCATGGCTAAGCCTTCAGATAGTTGACAGCATCATGTGTTTGATCCTTGAACACGTTACACAACCTAACTCTGTTTCATTTGAGAATCAAACCAATGTATGCTACAAGCGACGCCTTATCGGCACATGAATCTACAAAACCAATCAAAAGACCAGGACATCATCTCCTCTCACTTCCGACCGTAAACAAAAACAACCATACGAACGAGAGACCGCGAGATCAGCTTCACCTTTTTTTTTCCCTTTTAACGGTTAAAATCAATCACCATATTTATCACGAGGTCGATCGATATTTGGAGGAACAGGGTCTCCACAAGAACGGGCAAACAAATCGTCAATGGAAGAGCTCTGTCATCAGCAAGAAAGTCACAATCCCGATGACTACAACTGGCAGAGAATTAGTACCGAATCGGTAACCTGAACTACGAAGTGGGATACTGGAAGGAAGCGAACACTCCTCCCCGTTGAAGAACACCTTCGAGGGAAAGCCGTCGCCCCGCAGAATGTTAATGCCCGGGGTAGTTTTCTTTGTGAAAGATATGACCGACTGCTGCTTTCCAGGCACCCTCGGATCGACCAAGGGGTTGGTTCCATTGGTTTCGCCTACCAGGTAATTCATTCCAGGTGTGCCTTGGAAGAAGATGGTGTTGTTAGCTTGCGGAAGCGTGGTTCCGTTGAACGAATACACCTTTTCGTAGCCGCGGAAGGCTTTCTTCATCTGTATCGCCGTGAACCAGTCTTCGAAAGGGTAGTCGTCCCAATTGAAGAGCGTAATCCGAGCAGTCCATCCTTGCTTGTAGTCAGAGTTAATGTGCCAATTGATGCTGACCCCGCAATTGTCCGGACACGGCATAGGATTCGGGACCGGAAAGTGTTTGATCTTAGCCCAGGCTTTTGCTTTCGCTGTTCTGTTCTCAAACGGCACGAGAATAGCCTCTGGGGGGAGAAGCATTGCATGTGCATTCGGGTTGCACCTGTCGGTGTTCTCGCAGCCACAAGCACAAGTGTTGCAAGGGATGATTGACTCGTTGTAGTATGCCGAAAATGAAACGCAGCATCTGGACTCTTTAGCCTTCGGCCTCGTGATGTTGCAACTCACTTGCCAGCTCGCAATCGCCAACGATGTCGCTTGAAGCCCACTCGGGTCAGGAAATTGTGTTGGGTCCACTCTAATAGGTGCGCCGCACTTGTACTCCGGATTTAGCACGCCAACAATCTTCCACCTCTGTGGCGGAGTTAGAGCGGTACGGTTCATGTCTGGAGGGATCTTATAGACCTGCAATTGGAAGATGGACCTCGATTTGCTCTCGTCCATGAAAGCTGGAAGAATAGTGCCGTTCCTACAACAGTAGGGTAGTTTCCCGACTTGCGTGTCATTGGCTCTATCAGCAGGCAGGTCGGCGATGATGGGCTTCTTTCGCAGTTCATGACCTGAGAGAAATCAAAGTCCTTGTAGTATTGCCCGGCGGCACCGTAGATACACTCCGACGGGTCCTTCTTGTGGGTGTAGGCTCCTCTCATGGAGTGGATGAACTCTCCTCTCATCCATTCCCATGTCAAGTTCCAATGGTCGAGACGACCTAATGGGTGGTTGTTTCGATCGTCACCTGGGCGAGATAGTTGCCCGCATAGGCTTGCAGTACGTCGTATGTGAAGGTCAGATCACCGTACTGGCGAGGCAAGAACTTGGTCTTCGTCTGCTTGGCCTTTTTTTCTTGTCCTTGACACAGCACATAAGCATTGCGTTCGTACCTGAAGGGAAAGAATTCAGAATATAAAAGGTCGACACCCTATGGACACAAACCATAACACATGATTCCTTAATCCGAAGTACTCACCCCGGCGATGAGCAGCGGGACACTTGTACCCATCGTTCTCAAGCCGGATCGTCTTTGGCATGGGGACACCCGGTGGTTTCACGCCGAACTGGGTCCCTGTCAATTCAATCTTGGCCTGAATCTGAGAGATATCCCCAGCTGTGTCAATAGAAGTCTTCAGATCGGCCTGCGGGTAACCAGCCAATGTGGTTCCGTTGTTCCCGACTTTCGCAGGCAAATCTTCTCCATCGATCGACACGGCTCCACTCGCGCTCACCAGTATCTCATTGTGCTGGAACCCTATGAACACCTTCCATGCCTTGAGCTCCTCCAAGCCCGCGTTCAGCACGGTCATCTGCGACTTGAAGGCCCATGCCTGGGCCGTCGCGTTCTTCACATGTGGGTACTCCTTGATTCTCTCGATGAAGTTGTACATGAGAAATATCCCATCGCAGTCCTCTTGCTCTGGGGGCGGCGCGGCCGGCGTGGATTCGTCCTCATAATCTTGTCCATGACAAACATGGTTGATGCAAGAACAGAGCAAGATCAAGACCCAGACAAGTGGAAATACTTGCCTAGGCATCTTCATGCCTGGCCTCGCCTTCAATTACGTACCGATAATGGCTATAAGCTCGACGCTAAGGTGGTGTTGTTGAAAGGAGGGAATGTGCTACCCGGTGAGAGCCGCGCATGAACGCGGCAAGGTAGAGAGAGAGAGAGAGGGCGATGGGAGAAAAGGCCCTTTTCTGAGAATGACGTTGAAATGGGGTCGTAGAAAAGAGAGGAGAGAATGTGAGGACAGAGTCTACAGAGAGTTCTCTTCCTCAAGTTTTAGCGACGGAATCGGGAAGAGAGAGAGAGAGAGAGATGAAGAGTGTTAGTTTTTAAAAGTTAGTTGGTCGTTAACTAGGTGTCCTTAGGTAGGCGGGCAAAAAAAGAACGTTGTTGTCTGCTTCTCTCTGTCCTCCTCATGTAAGGGGTTAAAAATGTCAAATCAAGAATTGGAAAATTTTGAATTCCACTTTTGTGGAAGAAATACTTCTCTCAGGTACGCACGTTGGTACCAAAGAACGAATATGGAGAGCAAAGGAGGAGGGCACCATGCGAGAGCTTGATGCTCTGTTTCGTATGCTTCAACAATGACCCTTGAAATTTCATTATTAGATCGAAAATTGTAAGACACTCCTGGATTCCAATTTGAAATGCATCGACTTTTGTGAAATGTCCTTTCTATAATTCCCAAGCACCGTGAATCTTTATTTTCTAAAGTGTGATATGCTTGATCCTTTTTATCTACGACTCCGTCGACATGTACAATTATATCCTCTTACACACAAGCATCCAAGCAGTTCCAAGTGCCTGAGCATCTCTCACTGAGAAAAGATCAAGGACAAGCTCAAGTTGATAATTCGTAAACTAACATTGTAGATTAACATTGTAATATCCAGCATACAACCCGAAAGAAAGAGCTTGGGAAAGAAGAATTGAGAAACTTTGGCCACAGATAAGAGGAAAACTAACGGTGGAGAGCAATGATCAAAAGATACCTACTTTGGTCTTCAAAGAGGTGGAAATGAATCCGTTTAGATGGATGAGAATAGAAGTATAACAAACCAGACATCCCTTGACTTATCGCGAAAGATTCTCAATCCCTGGATTCAAACCAAAATCTACCTATCTGAGAACTTTCTGAGCCTTGACTAACAAAGAAAACGCAACTGGACATGGAAAAATACAAGTTGCCCTTTGATCGGCTAATCTCATTCACTGTTGTCCCAAAAAGAAAAAGGTTGATCTTGTTTACCCCCTGTACTGGAAAGAGTGTTAGTCGACAGGGATATCTTCCATGATACTGATTTCCTCCACAAACTGAGCTTTAGGCTCCAAATCGATGAACTGGTTGGACTTGCTTGCTAAATGTGCGATGCTGACCCTCCCCTCACGCTTAATGTAATCTGCAACAGCTTTCATTTCTTCTAATGATATGTGTATATATTTCCCTCTATCGTCCATGACACCAGAAAGGCGGCCTAAGTATAAACAACAAAACTCGATCAATTGCCAGATCTAGCCAAAAAATGCAAAAACCAAAAGATAAATGGGAACATATGTTCCATGTTTCAGAAACATAACTATCAAGATATGTTTCAATAGCGCATCTTTCCTATAGACAAGACCAATGAAGAGGTTAAGGAAAAGTCACTACACACCCATGCTCTCCAGGATGCTATCCTATTAATACATTCCTGCAGCAAACCAAAACGAAGAAAATTGAGAATGATCAAAAACAGATGAAGCCCCATAAGAGACTGAAAAAAGTTATTTTCGTTGGAGGGAGGATCTGAACACCAGCTCTATCAACTAAACCACAAAGAGATATTTGCTTGATGAACAGGAGAAACATTCTATCCTAATTTGCTGCAACATTCACATTTATAACCGAGAAACCATGGGCAGTCCAACCTGAGTCCTTAGCTTAAATTCTGCAGCAAGGTCTTCTAGGGGAATACATTTGTGCTTCTGAAAGATAATTCAATCACAGAAATAAATACAGGAGCAAGAAATAATCTTGTGTAGAAGTGGCCAAGAGATGAAAATACCAACTTGAAAAAAGGTTAAAAAGTACCTTAATGTATTCGACAAAATCAGAAAGCAACCCCTGATTTCCATCTTGGGCATCATTCTCTGTAGTCCCTTCAGCATCGATTGAGAACTCCCCCTTCCACTTTTCAAAATCCAATGCAGCAGCTTCGTCCTCCCTGGCCTTCCTGGCATTGGCCTCTTCCTCCTGTATACATCATGGATTTCTAGCAGGTTATCTACTCCACACATATCTAGCAGGTCATGCTAAGAAATAAGACAAAATGGAAAGGCGACAAACACACCAGCATTCGCTCCTTTGCCTCACGCTCCTCATCCTTTCTCCTCCGCATTTCTGCATAGCGATCTTGTTTTGTTTTCCTTGAATCACGTGCAACCTCTTCAGCCTTCAGAAAAAGCTCAGCATGGTCAGGAAGCAGTTATGCCCATAAAATTAGGAAGAAAGAGCATGATATCAAAAGAAAACACTCAATTGAAATATAGGTTGACAAATTACCCTGATAATATATTGTACAGAAATTCTGTTTTCATGTAATTAAACAACTCTTTCTCAATTCTAGAATTACATCCTTGAAGTACGGAAAATAAAAAACCCACTCCAGCTCCTCGAAGGGTGGGAAAGATGACTATTTAGAACTAACTGTGTAAAACATCGCCTCAAGGAAGGAGAGACTTTTCTTTCTTTATTAGACAAAAAGAGATCAAACATGCTCATATCATCAAGAGCTCCAGAAGATTCTTCCATAAAGTGAAGCATGAAACAAAAAATTATTTAGACAGCAAATCTGCTTTGACCTGTCTTTGTGCTTCCGCTCTTTGCCGTCTTTTTCTTTCTTCTTTGATGCTTTAGCCTCATAATAGTCACCATCCATAGCATCTCATCATTCCATCAGCGTCCTCTGGATATGATAAAACCCAGCTAAGGTTTTGCTAGAGAAGTACATGAAAAAACAGATTGTATAATTAGGAGGTCTGTTGTTACAGATCATTAAAGAAAACAAGTCTGTTTTCCAAACCACTTCATGCTTCAAATAAGTAGCTTTCACACAATAGTTTCTAATCCTCCATCAGTAAGAACACATTGCTCCTCTCACCATTATAAGCTGCTACCAAGATCCATTTGTAATTAGAAATTTCTGCTAAAGATAAGCATCTATTTTTTGTATGACAAAGAAGGCAATAGTATGGAAGAGGAGCATACCCAGACCTGCTCGTTTCTTCTGGTAGATATGAAGTGCTAGCCCGAGAGCTGTCTTCGCGCATCCGACGGGTCCCATATAGCCGCACCACAGTTTTCTCTCTGTTGGACCTTATTTTTCAAGATAAACCCCGAATCCCTAGTTAACTGACATGTATCAAGCATTTATTCGGATTGACATAGTCCCTAGCGACAGAATGATTTTATCCTTTGACGCAACTACTGCATGCAGAGAGTATTGTAAAAAACAACCTGATCTTGTGTCTCATGCTGTCAGTTGTGGAGATCCTGTCGCCGCTTCCAATAGACAGCGAACAAGTGCCAAACTATAAGCATCGATAGTATTGCCACAAGAGTTTCCTCCATCTTCAAGTCCTAGAGCATACAAATTAACGTGCAACAAGATCGACACTCAGGTGAGACCTAATGGTTGAATGCAAACAACACCGGTACTTGTCTTATCACAGATTATAAATGTCCCCAAACCGTCCATTCATTTATCAGATAAAAAATCCACAATTTGCGCTAACGGCGCAATTCCGGCGCCAGCAATTCGCATACGAAAAACACTCCCCAGCACGAACGACAAAATTTCCCGTAGTCGATACAACAATATCGACCCTTCCTCACACGATTAACGAAGGTAGCAGCGAGTGGATCAATGACGCCGTGTCATAGGACCATCCCCACACGTGCGCGCTCGTCATGCAAACTAACACCGAACTCGAAATCCTTCCTAGCTGCATGTTCAAGACAGTACCTGATAAGCGGCTACTTCCTTCGACGCGAATTTGACAGCCGTTCACGCGAGCAGACGAGTAATTTTAGGTTCTGCAGATTGTCTCCAATCCTAATTGGTGTCGACGAAGATATCGTTGACGTGCTTCGTGACTGAGAGGAACGCCCGGTTCGTCTGTCGGCGATCAGTGTCGGGGCGCAAATTCTGATTGATTGATAGGACAAATTCTGTACGTCGAGATATCGTGCGTTTGTCTTTTTCACCGCAATCATGCGTTTTGTGCTAAGACGACGAAGCCTTTCTTCCTTTACTGAGCAAACGCTTGTCGTTCGATTCAGCTTCCGAGTACGGAGACGTTAAAGTACAGATAGATATACTTCATTTCGCATTATATATATATTAAAGTAGGGATGCTCTTTCAATTTGCCAAGTGTCACGCTTTTGTATTTATGTCAATTCGAATCATTTAAATAATCTTGATTCTGATTCACCGTTCACAATCAGATTATATGAACATTTCTAATTTTCAATCATTGTTTCCCAACATATTAACATATACATAGAGAAATTTTTTAAAATCATAATATTTTGCATTTCTATCATTTTGATTTTAGCTTTTAATTTTATAAATTGAGCTTAATATTTCATAGTTTTATTATTGAGTTCGCTGATCAATTTTGGCTGAGAAATCGTGGCGTGGAATGCGGACGTGAGACGCAGCCATCCTATAGG
>JAGVVM010004953.1:0-28409 GCA_019149425.1 Psidium friedrichsthalianum
CCCCATTCAGGCGCCCTTCGAAGCTTGCGACTCCAAAGCCATGGATGACGTGTTAATCTGTTGCCAGAACGGTTCACCGGCGAAAGAAAAGCAGTCTAGCATTGATGTCCTCATGGACAAGGACACCTCGACACCGTCGTGCAAAGTGTGGATACATGGCTATGGATTAAGAGGAAGCCACCCCGTATGCTATGATGCTGTAGAGGATTTCAGAATGAGAACTCAGATAGAAGGCATTCGCCAATGCGAGAATGCGACCCCAAGTTCTCATGATGAAGCCCCTACGCAAGCCTCCACCCCACAAGGAGATGTCCACAAACAGCTCCTAGGAAGGTACAACCTTCAACCCACCTCTAAAGGACCACAGCATCCACTCCCAGGCCCCAATGCCCTATTCAGCCCCTATCAGCTAGAAAGGTGCGGGCTCGCCGGCAGTGAATACCGACTACAGTAGCAAGGTGTTATTGTTCCTAACTTAGCTCATTTCAGAATAGGAATATCTTGTTTATATTCTAATTTTACAATGAATGGTTGACTCAACCGTATTAGCGATAATGCATCCTTCCGAAGAAAAGCACGTATTAAGCATTAATTGTCTACTCGAGATGGGAGGGAAAAATTCGTTCAAATTTCAAAAATTACTTAAGCATATGAACCTAAGGCATTATCTCTTCACACGCAAGTGAAAACATAAGGATGGACCCACTCTCAACACACCCCCCCCCCCCTCCCCTCAGCTGAGGAACATCAAGGAACAAGCATGCACCACCCCTTGTGGTTCGGGAGAAATTGCCTGTTACTCAGGTGTCACCGAGGAGGAATTCTTAGACTCAGACAGATGACGACGACGAACCTAAGTGGATTGAGTTCAAACGAAACTACCCCTATAAAGAGTCAAAAATTGTTGATAGTTGAGCGATAGTAACAAACAAATTTTGGAGCTAACCGAACCACCGATAGTATGAGAGAAGTCAATACTGATGGCAGGGCTACAGAAAGCCCAGATCCACCAAAATTACTTTAGTTTATATGAGGATTCCCAAGTCATGTTCACTAGTAATCGCAAGATCGTACTGAGGTAGATCCCAAGATACATTTTTACAACAGCTTCATCGACCAAATTCCGTTGGCCGTCGAAGAAGTAGCGGATGAAGAAGGGCCAATTGAGTTGTCCTTAAAAATCGAGCAACGAGGTGATCGAGCCCTTGAAAGTTGCTTTCATCGAGATTGCTCACATTTTGAGTGCCGATAGCCAAATGTCATCCTTGATAAGGACAAGACGAAAAAAACAGTCAGTGTTTGTGTTCAACTGCTAGATGCCCCCTCCCAACTTTTGCCGATAGGCTCGAAGTCTGAGTTCCCCCCGACACTATCATGCGTTGATGTTCAGGTTATGAAATAAAACTGGATTTGTACGGCATTCTCTTTGATGGACAATTTCTCTGGCGTATATCCCTATCCGGTAGGAAGGAAGAGCATGGGGAGCAAGACTCCATCTCCCAACCCCACGGGGAACCTTCCACTACACCCAAGTAGTGTCCTTGGTCAGAAGAGCGTTGGAGCCGGGAAAAAAATTAAGCAAAGGGGGGAAAAAAAAAATTGAGGAAACATGGAAGGTTGAAGCATATTCGGACTCTTGAAGAGAGTATCTAATTGGAGCAAATGTCCAAGATGCGGTCAACTGATGGGGGCAAATATATCTGCGTCAGAAAATGGAACGAATTCAAAAGAAACTTGACCCATCGATCAAATTTAGTGCTGGAATGTTTAGAACACCAATTCGCTGATGCAAAGGGTGACATAAAAAGGGTCATATCACTAGGGGAAAAGTACCATTACGAGTCAAATACTCTTAAAGGGAAGACTGTTGGATAACTGTAAAGGTGGAATTACAAATGAAAAACCCCCAGCGAGGATTGAAGAAGGAGGTTTGTCGATCACCTGAGATATCAGCTTGTCAGAGCGGCAGCCACCGCGCAGAATGATTTTTTAAGAAAATGTTGTCATGTCCTATGCCTTCTTTAGCACTTACAATTACAAAGGATGGCATCCCTCATGGATGTCTCCAAAGCCCCGCCTCCGCCCGCGTCGTCGGCCCTCCCTTCGGTGCGTTAAGATATGACAGTGTGTCCGAGTGCCCTAGGTTCAATCCCCAAGGTTGCATAAGTATATATTTTACATAATATTAATAATTTGTTTTTTTCATGTTTTTCTTTTTTGTAGAAAAAGATGAGAATATCTACATCGAGCGAGGACGAAGTCAGTGTATTATCACAATGGTGGCCTTGATGCTTCCAATGCTATGACAAAGCTCAAAAGGAGTTTATTACGATTGTAAAATCTCTAGTACTCAAATCGTGAGGGCTGTAGGTTCGTCTAACCATTTGCTATCAAATTTGTAAAGTTGTAAAAAGGAAAATCTAATCACCCAAAGTGAAGTTAAAGCGAAGGGTAGAACCCCGGTATCAATTTCCGTTTATCCCTTTACTTATATATCTGACATGTTTGTCACGCCCCATTTCCCACGGTCGCGCGACACCCGGTTGTATTCCTTACAACAGTCAATAAGATTGCAACTCCAGTGATCGTCGCCACCGATATTTTCATACTTAGAGTTCTCGCAATGGAAAGGATCAAAACCCTATAGATGCATAAAAAAGGGATGTAGAAAGATGAGACAACATTAAGACAGAACATTCAAACTTTAAAAGCGTCAAATTGTTTTACATCATTTAGTCTTATAATCATACCCATGGATAACAAAAAACCAAAAAGGGTAGCAGGCTACAACTCTCACTAGCTTACATAAAAAACGAGTCACAAAAAGGGAGCTAACTCAAATCTAGGATCTCCACATCGCTCTCCTCAGCAGGCAGGGAGTCCTCAAGGAAGCGGCTAGGTGGATCAATCTCCATGTCAATCACCATATGCTCCTCTTCAGGTTCATTGCATAGTACACATAGGGACCCTCTTCCCAACAATATCCTCCTCGAACTCTGGCGACCCGGCTCGGGATCCATTAACATGCCATAAGGAGTAACAACGTAGGGATCCTGAGCATGGAGAACCTCAGAGGGGATATCAGAACCAGACAGTGCCTCAGACAGGTGCTCTCCATCCTCCGCCTCCATGTATCATACTTGTGCTTCTTCCAGAAAACATCTCCCACATCCACCTAAATGGTGGTCACCCGCTTCGCGTATACACTTCATCGTCTGCTAGATACTTGATTTTATCAACCTTACCTCCATGGGTATCCAAAACGGGGTGGCGGTCCACTCATCCTCAAGGCTTGGGATCTGAAAGGTGGGTTTTATGAACCGTGAGATACACATCTCAGTAAGCCTAATCCTAAACCTCGCTCAGACCTCACATAAACCTCAAATCCAAACACTAGGATGCAAAACCTGAGCGATCACACGATGGCCAAATAAACAGCAAGATAACATAGGCATGCAATTCATATTGGGAACTCATGCAATTCACATTATTGTCATGCGCATGCCAGTAAACAAGCCTCAATCACATGACACACATGTCAATCACACTTGTTCAACAGCTAGGCATTCCAGCCAAGGTACACTTGAAATTTCAATTGACCTTCAGTCTGGCCTGCGTCTCATACGCCTCAGGCCGTCTTCAACCTGTGTCAACGGACACCTCAGGTTGGCACCCTTATCGCTCCAACACCTCGCGTCAACGTGTTTGGATGTACAGCCTTATCTCGCATTCTCCCTTTTTTGGGACTCGCCCACCTACTCCTCCGATTCCCTCTCGTAAACAAGCACCAAGGCCCCCTCATGCTCAACATCCGCCAATCACATACGCATGCAAATCAGCATGCAATTCATCATGATTCACAGCATATTTTCAATGAGGCATTAGCAGGCGGATTAAATCAGAGCATTTTGTAAACGAGCAGGCAAGTAGTCAAGCATATTCCGGCATCCCTTTCCAAATCACTAGCCATTAGAAAACAAAGCACGACTACTTTACATCATCGCAAACGGAATGCGACCATCCCACTCATTGCTACAAATCAATCCATCAAACATGTCCAATCCAATATTCACTCTTTGCCTAGGCCGTCTCTCGTCAAACCTCACCCTAGAGTTCAAACCCTAACATGAGCCTATTCTAAAGACCAATCACTGCTCTAACTCAGTCCAAATATCACAATCCTGACTACATTTGACATCAAAACAGCCCAATAAACACATCTAGGTCTATATTCATAAAATCCTAAATTGTTCCTCATCAAACGTGCGTTATAGTCCAAACTCAACCTCTAGTCATATCAAACAAACCATTACGGCCCTAACATAGCCTTGGATACCATAACACTGCCCATTCATACACAATTAAGTTAGCCAATTGCTCTTTTCGGTCTTCGGATCAAACCCTGGCACATTATACCCTAACCACGCATACTAGGCTTGACCAAGGAATATATTCAACCCTACTCAAGATTTAGAAATTCAACTTACCTCAAGCGACAAAAGACCGAAGACGAACGGTGAGCGACGATGACGATAATGAGTGGCGACGACAAGCAGTTGGCCGAGAGAGAGAGAGAGGAGAGAGAGAGAGAGGAGGAGAGAGAGAGAGAGAGAGAGAGAGAGAGAGAGAGAGAGAGAGAGAGAGAGAGAGCCAGCGAGCTAGGGTGGTGTCGAGGGTAGAGAGAGATGGTGATGTGGTGGCCGGATGATGGTGAGTGATAGCGAGGCCGAGTGGTGGCAGTGGTAGGTTGGCGTGAGGCTGAGAGAGGGAGAGAGCCGAGCGAGAGATGAGATGAGAGAGAGCGAGAGATGCAGAACGGGGGAGACTGAGAGATGGTGAGGGACATGGACGTAATGGTGAGGTTGGTGGTTAACGGCGGCGTCGGCATGACGCCGGGCGTGGTGTCGATGTGGCAGAGAGAGCTCAGGGACGAGCAGCACCGAGAGAGCAAAAGAGGAGCTGAGTGGCTGGCGATTTGCTTGGGGAGGAAAGGAGGAGAGCATGAGGGAGGAAGGGAGAGAAATGAGAGGAAGAAGAGAAGCTTCTCTTGTAGATTGAAAAAATAAAAACCCAAGTTGATGTGATTCGTCTTGGGAAGGTGCACATGTCATAGTCATTAATGAGGGGAAAAGGCAATGATGATCTTGGAAATGTAAGAGTGTCATAGGTATTTATGATGAAGAGACAAAATGGGATTTCTCAAGTCTTGGAAATCATAAAGATGGGACAAAAAGAAGATTATCATGCCTCGGGAATTTTATGGAGATGAGACAAAAAGGAAATATTGCATGGAAAAAGGTGGGATGTGACTAGATTATGTGACATGAAAAGGTGAGATTTGACTCATAAAAGATGGATGTGCTAGATGCAACTTGATTTGTCATTTTCCTAGAAAAAGTTCTATCGGGATCGGATAAACTAGAGCACAAATAACATGAACTATGAGGCTAACCTGGCCCGATACTCTAACCACATAGAGACACGACTACCCATGATCTAGGGAGTTAAATGCAAGCCAATGGAGAAACGGTCATTTTTCAACTTTGCCTTATTTCGCGGTACTCCAAAGCGATATTGCCAATTTTGAAACCTTCATATGATATCCAAAATTCAATTGCGATACTTCATGGAGATTCAATTGTCTATATTCGGAATTCATTTTTGTGGCCACATTCATTTAATAACTACTTTAGTAAATGCTCAGACCAACAGACGGCTGTTAGGAGATACGAGAATCGACCTATTAGGTCTACATACTTTAAAGTCCTAGGTGGCCTTTCCTTCAGTTAATCATCTTGAGTTGATCAGGGTCGAGTGAGATTTAATTAGAGCATATCAATGAAATATATCCATTCTATTTACAAATTCCGAATATGGGTCGAAAATCAAGAATGCCACATGTTTTCTCCCTCTCTGATAGGAGGTGTGATTTAAAAAAATAAACCCCATGAATAGCTGGGAAAGGTCGATGCTTTAAGATCAAGGGCCTGCCTGAAACCGTGTCTCAGGTCTTGGATGATATCTCAGTAGAAAAGGACAAAGGAATTGAACAATTGCAAAACATTCTCCACTCCTCAATCAACTTATAGAATCACCCAATAAGCTCAGATGAAGCAATCAGAGGGGCAAGTTTGGAGAATCAATTGGCCGACGTAGATCAATGTCCAATCTAGCCAAGCTAAGATGGATCAACATCCAATCTCCCTGAGAATATTTCTCTCTCTACAATGGAAGATGAAATTTCCATAAACAAGAAATTGGTTAAGCCAGCTAAGGTAGAGAAATGGGGCTATTGTGAACCTCTCTGCTTGTAACCAATATTTGTAGGCCCATCAGAGATATCACCAAATGTGGTAATACGAAAGGAATCTGCATTGGCCAACCAGTTGAGGTGAATGAGCAGTAGCTGTCAGTCAGCTCGGGAAGATAGGATTAGTGAGTCTCAGCTCATGCACGCCTTAAGCATTGAATAGACCATGTCGGTAGAGCTTGAAGGCCCCTTGAACAAAAGCGATCTCTAGTTCTTTGGACTAGACAGTGAAGCTTATCGCCCTTGCAATTAGGACTCCTATCCTTATGCACATGTGGAGAAGATTGGAACAACAAGATCCATTCACTACCATGTATTGAGGGACAAAGTCAGTACCCAGTAGATGATTGAACATCTCATCAAAGGCGAGATGCATCGAGGACATCGCATGGTCATGGTGAGCTGCAACTCCTCGATGACGTACCTTCGATAACAACAACTCCATATTCCTTTCCTAAGCCACTCGTGTAGCATTGCAACCTTTGAAGTCATGCCTAGATGTAGTTTTGGACTACATGAAATCAACCCAGATAAAGGGTAACACTGTATCGTTTCCAATTTTCAAATTCTTTAGCATTCAGGGAATGACATGTTCCTTTTTGTTCTCAACAGGGTTACTAGGTCACCACGCCATAGGTAAGTCCCTTAAAATAAAGTAGAAATCAAAATAAAAGCTCTTATCATAGGGAGAGGCTGCAAGTGAGAAGATAAAAAGAGATTTTGCTAGAAGAACAGTGGCCCGAACTCAAAAGCAAGGGGGGACCATCAATCTCCAGACAGGTAGACACAAGGATAACATTGTATCATTTGAAGTTGTCATTTTCGAAAAGATAATCACTAACATGTTTTTTCCTTACATGATTTGCAGAACATCTATCTTATGTGAACCAGGTAAGTATCCCTCTCTTTAAAACCCCTTCAAGAAAAAGGCTTCCTTAAAATTTCTTGCTTCATGTCAAGTCCCAGACAAGGGATCTAGGTATTCTATTATGGCCTAGGTGAGGAACTCAGGCTTTCGTAAGTTCCTATGTGAGGAAATTGGGCGTCTTCTTCTAAATGTCATCCTTAAATAAAAAGTGATTTCAAATTCAGCCCTCTTATAATCATGTAGCAATTGCGAAAAAAAAAACTAACAATCGGAGAGATGGGTCAGCGAATCTAATTCATGCAGACTTAATAATCATGCACATGATTCACCATTCCCTAGGAGGTAACGAATCTCGGTTCATACAAGTCTTAAAACTCAGATTTTGACTTTGCTAGTGAAACTTATAGTTCCCTTCTGGGAGGTTATCGCCAGAGTTGCAGTGATTGTTGCTCAGGAAAATCTTTATGTAGATTTACCATAGCAGGATCACCATGAGAAGTACTCCCGTAAAAGCCATTTTCCCCAACAAGGGATCAATAAGGAACTATTCCCCACACTGTCTTAGATTTATCAAAGAAGTATTACTACTATATTAGTCACTATACTAATGCATTAGACTCCCTTAATAACTGGTCAAATGGGTAGTTCATGAGGATGTGTCAGTACATCATCAAGCCTTGAAGGTGGATACCCCCAGGAGTAACTCTCATTCCCAATGCGGTTGTCAGCATAGAGGAGGAATGTTAGCAACTCCATTTTCTGTGTTTATGCCTCTCGTGCATCATCAGTCCTTCGTGTAAATCAAGATTCATCGTCGTCCATCCATCCTCAGAGAACAGATATAAAGGAACAACTAGCAGGTATACCCCAAGTAAGTGTCATTTTCTCAAACTTCTGTAGGAAGCATGACTATTCAAGTGTTTCACTCCAGTCGAGTCAAAAAAATGTTCAGTCCAAAAATGCATCATTGAAACATTTCATCCCTACACGGAGCCTGAATCAATGTTTCATCTTCATACAGAGAAAGCATCCATGTTTATTCAATTGGGCATCCATTCATGCATATATGATCTTGCGTTAAATCCAATGTAGGTCGATTTGGCTAGATGATTTTGCAAAAAAAGAAACGGAGGCGTTGAGTATACCAAAGCAAGAGTGTTTAGGTTGAAAGGCGAGACCCATCTAAACACATTCCCGATACACTTTGAGATTGTGTACATGGTTCGAAGTGACAAAAGGCAATTCCTTCTTTCTCATACACACGATACATCCCTTGCTAGCTTTGAGCCTGAATAAAGAGAAGCTCAAAATACCCCAGTCAAGAACCACCCCACGTCCGGGTAAATACAGGAGATCGTAGTTGAAATCAGATGGCTAAAAAGGTAAAAAGATTTAATTGTCTTTACTTGCGTTAACCTTTGTGTGGTAATGTCAGGTGAATTTTCATGAAGCTCGAAGCATCCCAAAAATGAAGAAGAGCATTTATTTCTTCTATCCAAATACTAACTATCATTTGCTAGCCAAGTTGAGCCTGAAATTCTTCAATTCTAGAACTCGAGCGATGATCATCTCCCCATGCTGGGGTAAAATCTGTGATCTACCAAGAAGCTGGTCGATGTGAAATGTCTCGAGAGTCTAGAGAACTCATGAAAATAGCAAAAAAGAGGGAAAAAAAGAGAGAGAATAGAAAATAGAGGGCTAAAAAAGCAAAGTGCCTAGTAAAAGTAAGGCAAAAAACCAAAGAGAAGAAAGCTAAATGCAGAAAAGCATTGAGCTTACCTCAAACAGAAACAAATGCAGAAAATAGAGTAAAACTCTTTTCTTGCCCAAAAGAAATGGACAGCTAATGGACTCGCGAGACATATTGTAACGCCCAAATGTCAAATGTTTTCTCCAAATGGAGCAAGATTGGTAAGGACACCAAGATGGCTGCCAACTCTTAAACCCCCAGAAGAAGAAAAAAATTCAAAGCCTTATAAGCCTCCCAAACCGACATTACAACCCATTCGAAGACTCTTCCGATTGGGATGTTTCGAGTTAACATGAAGACTTTACAAAGAAGCTACCACTCGAAGGAGTGGAGTCAATCATTTATTGTCTCATCTTCTAGGTTCTTGACTTGTAGACCCATCGAAGGTTATGGCTGCAATATTTCTCAAATATGGCCTTAAAGTAGAAAAAAAAAACCCTTTGTGTAAGTCCTTGACCAAACCGACGTCACAATCCCTAAAAGTCCTTTCAGATTAACTAAAAGTGTACACATTGCAAATATGTCTAACACCTTAGACACGAAGAGAGTGTGAGATACTGAGAGTTTTTATCCTAAATCCTTGAATGGGTGATTAGGATCAATGATATCCCCAAGTGAGAGTATGCGAGGAGTCCTTTTGGACTGAGGAACTTAGCTTGGCATGCTTAATTAACCCTTTTCATGATGCAAAAGAATCATTTTTGTTGAAGCGAAATTTCATCTTTTTAATACCCTTTCATGGTTTGAATACCACGAATCAAGTTTTCTTTCGACACCTCTTCGTGAGTCAAGCACCATGAATCGAGTCTTTGCATCCGTAACCCATTTCATGAGTCAAGATATCTTCCTTGAATTAGAGTCCTTGCATTAAAATCTTTTTCATGAGTGAAATGTTTTCCATGAAATCTAGTTCTCCAGATGAATTCTGTTGAGTCTAGCAATATCACCTAGAGGGGGGGTGAATAGGTGATTTAAAACAATTTTGAAGATAAAATGCGGAATTAAAAGTCAAATCAAAATGTATGCAGAATCTGAATCTGAACAAGTGTATTTAGTGATTCTGATCGTGAACAATTTATGAATTTGAATGTAAATATTCAACTTCTAAGCATGCAGATTCTTAATGCTAACGCTGGCGTGAAAAACACAAAGATCAGAGTTATGAGATAGAGAATCTTGCACACAACAGTTATAGTGGTTCGGCTTATATCAAGCCTACGTCCACTCTCCCACGCTGACAGCCGATAGGCTGATTTCCACTATGTATAAATGAGAATTACAAGAATTTGTATGCTTCTCACACGAAGAACAGAATAGCCTCTCAACACATGTAAGTGGTGTCTCTCGTGTACAAGAGAATAGTTGCAAGTATGAATCGCTCAAAGCTTTGGAATTTTCAGTTCGTCTCCCTACACAATCGTCTTCGTTGATCCTCTTTTATACTCCTCTAACCTTGAACTAGCCGTTGGTCAAGGTGTCCCAAGGATCGCTCCTCAATCATTGATTAATCGTCATCAATCTTGATTGATGGAGACTGTATCAGAGAAGATCTTCTAGCCGTTGTAGCAGAGTTTGAACGCTTCAGAGTCAGTCGCCCATACAACTGAGACTTCAGCTTTCCATAAATAGAGTCAATCCAATCTTCAATATTCTTTGTATATGGAAGGTGTCATCCAACTGTAGATATTCTCCTGATTTGATGGGACAAGAATCTGGTCAATCAAATCACACAAACTTCCATAGATATCCTAGCCATCTCGGAAACCTGCCATACGTGGGTCTTCAGAGTCTCTTATAAGACTGAGTCTGAAATTGTGTCTGAACATATTTTAGAGTCAGTTTACAACTGAAGTTCCTCTGATTCACTTCAGAGTTAAGTAGCGATTTTTGCTTCTGGAGGATCCTTGCTGACGAGTCACAAAAATCTTCTAGCCCATAAGTATTCAGATGCAGCTTCCTTGAAGTCTTTAAACGGAACTCTTCTTCATCTGAAGGCTTCAGAGACAACGCTCTTCCTTCTGACATATTCAGAGGCAGTTCCTCTTTATCTAAACACTTTTACTTCTACAGACTTAGAAGTAGATATATGACATCTCTCTCTTGAATCTGAACATCAGATCTAGATCCATATGAGCTTCTTTTCACAAACTCATCTCTGCAAAAGCAATTTCAATATATTAACTTAATTCCAAAATGGAAAAGGAAAGTTTTGTCAAAGTCAAAACATTCAGAGAGACAAACTTCCTCAACAAATTCGAGTCAGCTTTATCTGATAATTCATTCGGTATTTTCTACCCATTAGCCTTAGTATTTGCTTGAGCTAACCTTGTCTGGACAAGCAAAACAAGTTTTAACATCTCTAAGCCAGCTTCACAATAAGTTTCTCCCTTTTCATGATGTGATAATTGTTCTTTTCAAATAGCTTTTTCACCGATACTTAGTGTCGTGATCCGTGACTTTCAAATAGTCTTTTCATCTACAAGCAGTGTCGTGAACTATGTCTTTTCAAATAGCCTTTTCATTGACACTCAGTGTCATGAACTGTGCCTTTTCAAATAGCCTTTTCACCGACACTCAGTATGGTGAACTGTGTCTTTGAAATAGCCTTTTCACTGATACTCAGTTTCGTGAACTGTGCCTTTTAAATAGTCTTTTCACCGATATTTAGTGTCGTGATCTGTGACTTTCAAATAGCCTTTTGACCGACACGCTGTGTCATGATCTGTGTCTTTTCCAATAGCCTTTTCGTCGGCACGTAGTGACGTGAACTGTGTCTCGTTAATCATCTTTTCACCGGCATGCAATGCCGTGAATTCTGTCTTTTCATGCCATTTTATCTATGGACCAAGCCCATATTGTTTATACGGTCATCCCAGAGGTGTTGCTTGTTTGAGCTAAACTTCCCTGAATACCTGAATAGGTTCTAAGAGGCGTAGAGCCCTGAAGCCAGTTCGCCAAGCAAGTCCCCTCAAGTCTGGTGAACCTTAAAGCCTAGAGCAAACGCATTGTTAGGTGAAGGCCAAGCATGTATTGTTTATACGGTTGTGCCATTTTCTCTTAAGGCTAAGCCCGTATTGTTTATACGTTATGCCATTTTTTCAGTGGACCAAGTCTATGTGTTTAAACGGTCGTCCCAAAGGTGTTACTTGTTCGAGCTAACATTGCCTGAGTTGGTACGAAGAGGAGTAGAGCCCAAAACCGGTGTCTCGAGCAGGTCCCTTCAAGTCTAGTCTCGAAGGATGCGCCAAAGTGCAATGTCAGAGCCCATTCAAGACAACTCGAGAAAATGTGATTTGTGAATCAAATGGAGAATTTGAACAATGGAGTTACATCTTCCTTGTGCAGTTAGGTTAGTTTATTGACAAAATTAGGTGTCTTCTTATCTTGGAATGGAACCTCTTCGAGCTTCCTTTCTAAGAAGGGTAGCTGTTGACACCTAATTTTGACGATCATGTATTTTATTTTTTTAATTATTTTTTCTTAATAAAATAGAATATGTTAAATTAGCTAAATGTGCATCTTTTCCTATTTTATTACAAAATGGAAAAGTAAAAAAAATAGAAAGGAAAATCAAAAAAGAAAAGAAAAAGAAAAAAATACATATAATCGAAAAACGGCGTAAATTTGAATCGGGCTGAGTTGACTCGGGTTCGCGCAAATAAGACCATGCAATCCAATTGGGCCTTTTGTTTCTCTAGCCTAACAAATCCTTCTTTCATTTCTCCTCTCAGTCGACCCACTTTTTTGGCCCCCATGCATGGCCCAAACTCCCTTTCTTTTTCCTCTTTCCTTTGCCCCTCCTTCCCCCACATCACTTACCCCACACACACATGGTCTGCTTGGTCAAAGCAAAAAGCCATCTCTCACATCTATGGAGAGCCACACAAGGAAGCTTGGGCAGGAGGTTTGCAAGTACAAAGATTAGATGCGGAACAGTTGAGAAAGGACAGCAAAAAAAAAACATGGGAAAATAGAGAGAGGATTGGAGGTAGCAGATTTGGGGAGAGAAGACGAAAAACAAAGGGAAAAAAAGGAGAGGAAGTGCTCCTGAGGGGTACGATTGAGAGCAGAGGAGAGAGCAAGAGTTGGAGGTCTGGTTCAGGGAGGGCTCTCGACAATAAACACAAAGAAAGAGAAGAAGTGGGAGGAGGTCAAAGAAAAGCAACGGGAAAAGACCAGGAAAACCCGCTGCGACGGTATCGGCGTGCCGCCAACCACCATGAACCATATTTTCCCCAAGCCCCAAGAGGGCAGGAGAATGAGACTTTGAGAGAGCTTAAAGCACGAGGGCTCACTGAGGGAGAACAAAAAACCTGTGGAGAACTCAAGCTTGAAGAAGGCGCTAATCTTTGGATAGCGAGCTGAGGCAACCATCGCGTTCATCAGACGACTGACGGTGATGCCGGGTTGAGGCCTTGAGCCACTTGGTGCAGTGGTGGCTACTTCTTCAGCCGATTCATAGTTAGTTAGAGGTCTATTTTGAGCAAGCCCTGTTAGTATTGTTTTCAGGTGAGGAAAGACTAGAAGGTTCGAACTAAACTAGGGAAGTTGGTGTCGGGCAGTCGGGTGGGTCTGTATTTGGCAACGTCGACTATTGGAGAGGGCGCGACACTGTAGGAGTGTGAGTTCATTTGGTCAGACGGACACCCAAACCAACGGTGGCAAAGCGACAACAACTCAAAAAGGAAGCTTTGGGTTTGTTTCCAATCGGTCCAAAGAGTTAGACGGTATGGTGGTGTGATGATAAGCTCTTTGGCGACAGCGGAGTAGCTTTCAAGGGAGGTGGGTATTTGCCTAGCGACAAACAGTATTCAAGCAATGACTCGAAGGCCTCGAGTTGTACCGAGGTTGAGCTAGTGGTGGTCGGAGGTGCGGCAATTAAACCGAACCTGAGATGTCGAGGCTTAATCAATGGCTATCGTCGTCGTTGGGCTGGGTAGATGATGCCCGGAGGTTTAGCATTGGTTCTAACCGTTTGACAGTGTGGTTGGTAGCGGTGTTTGGTGTCGGTGGTGGCTATTTGTGGTCAACGTCGCACATGCACACGCTCGTCATCTTGGTGAAGAGCCCCCCTAGGTTAAGAAGATGATGAACAGGAGAGGGGGTGGGGCTTCGTTGCAGGTTTTGGGCTGCTGGCTAAGCTATGTGTGTTTATTGATCGAATTGTGGGTTGGGTTGGTTAGCTAGGTTTGGGCCTGTGGGAATCTCTCCACGATTGGGCCCGTTTTGTTCATTTTTTCTATTTTTAGTTTTAATTTGGATTGGGCTTAAGATTGGGCCCAATTCGGACGTTGGGCCCTGTCTATTTGGGTAACTCGCGCATTGGGCTCATATGCTGAGCTCAGTTCAAGCGAGGACCCATGTCGCGAAAGCCTGGGTCCGGCTCGATCTAGGTTGAGTTTTGAGACCCGATCTGAGCCTGTTGACACCTAAATTTTGATTTTCCTTTTTAGTTATGTTGCATAAAAAATTAGGAATTAGTTTTAGTTCCTACCAAAAAAATTATTTAGTCTAGCATTCATCGCATTGCATGTTGCGTTCGGAAATGGATTATTCAATGAGTAATTCCCAAAGAAGGAATCTCGTGCACGTGAAGTGAATGTACGCATGGACGAAAATCAAGGTTCTTTGAGTGTACACAAACAAAATCAATGTAAATATATGTGCGTATATTGCACAAGGTTGTCATTCAGACTTTTAGGAAACTTGACTTTTAGAAAAAGATACACGTGAGCCATGATGAGGATAGAGACAAAAGTGAAAATATATGTTGAGCTATTTATAAGAGGAAAGAGGCTTTGTTTCTTTCTGTAGACCCAAAGTCATCCTTGCTTATAAAAAGAGCATAGATTCACATAAGAAGGGAGGAATTCTTCTACGAAAATTTAGAAACTTAGAGAGAATATATGTGAGGCAAGAGAGATTTCAATATTGGGTGGTGGTCCTTCATCCTCGGTGCCATTGATCCCGACGGTGCTGCTCAAAGACCTGTTTTCGTCTTGCGATTACTCTTAGTCGCTACTTAGTACTATGCCATTTCCAACTTTTGCTATGCTATTTTGGAGCTACTGTCTAAACCGTTCCAATTGTTATTTAGTGCTGATTTTGTTGCTGTTTTGCTTCCGTTTAGTGCTCATTTCTGCTGTGATTTGGCATTCGAATTCCTTGCCGTTTGGTGCTAGAATCTGTTACTGTTCAAAGCTTAGTTCACTACAATTTGATATCTGAAGCTTGCTGTCCAGCGATGTTTATAACTCGAATCGGCTCAAGTTTCATCCTACGAAGTAAGTGCAAAATTCCATAACTGGCTAGACCATTCCTGAAAGCTTGCTATGCAAGTTTTTTTTTTTTCCGAGCAAGGTTCAAATTTGGAAAGTGAATACTCGAGGAACAAGATAAATTTCTCATCTTGGACTTTGGTATATTCACTTGTCTATTTGGTTATATTTTGCATATCTTGCATCTAAGTGGATATCTTTTAAAAAATACAGGTTTTGATTAGGAAATTTTATTTCCTAATTTGCAACTTACCATATGATCAAGAAAGTCTATCTTTATAATTATTGATAGAATACTCAATTAGTAAGGATTTAAGTTTAATCGTTAACCATATGATTACGGATTAAAGATTAACTTGAATATTTGCGAAATCTTTTCAAAAATTTGATTGATATATCCACTTTCTTCTTTGAATTGATTGGCATATTTACTTTCTTGTCATGATTTGAATTGATTGATTGCATATCTATCTTTGAAATATATTCATTGCACGATGTTATATTTTTCGAAAATTCTAAAAGGATTTCATTCATCAATTGCCATATTTAAAAAAATTGCATATTGTAAAAATAGCATCATGTAGATAATTGCATATCTAATCCTTTTTGTCAAATGTTTTGGTTAGATTGCATTTTAGAAGAGAAATTGCATGTCTAAATAGAATTTCATGTTTAAAATAATCTATTTTTAATATATTAGGTTTTAGGTCAATTCAAACTCTAAAATATGCAAGATAAATTTTGTTTTGACATAGTTCTATTTTAGGAAATAAATTCATCCGAAAATATAAAAACAAATCATCCATGCCATGTTATTTGTACTACATCACTTATACCATGCCACACTTGCCACGTCACTTCATTTATGCCATGTCATTTATGTCACGTCATCCTTGTCATGTCATACTTGCTACGTCATCTTTGCCACATCATCTATGCCATGTCATCTTTGCTATGTCATCCTTGCACGTCATCATTCTTGCCATACCATCATTTAATTCATGTCATTGTACTCTAGAATAGTTTCATGCATTCATAAAAAAATAAAAATAAAAAAAATAAATATTTTGTGTGGCGCGTGCTCCCTTAATTATCTTGACCTCTGGATGTTCAATTAATTGATTGTGCACATGCATGATAACCTTTGTTAGTGACATAGGTTAAAATCAATTAATGTTGCATTCTCAAATGATTTTTTCATGAATGAAATGGTATCGAAGGGCGTTAGAGTAATCTAGCGTAATCAATTCCCCAAACTCTTAATCTCTGATTCGTAGAAGTAATTTAGTTCTCCGCTAATTTACTTAGGTTAACCTACCAAAAAATGATTAATAGTGACTCCTTTTGAAAATCTTTTCATGTTAAATATTCAACCATAAGTTGTGATTTGGTATGGACTTGGGAGAGTCCGAGTTAAGTTAGTTAAATAATTAACTTGATAATTCATTAACCTGAGAAACTGATTTTTAGGTCTCGACAGGCTCGATTCCCTTTTTAATAATTAAAAAATTTTCGAAAATCAAATAAAATTTTAAAAAAGAATCCAGAAAATGCAAAAAATAAAAATATGTAGTTTATTCTCGAAATTACTATCCCGGGTCAACGGGGGTTGACAAAGGCCAATTTAAATCAAGTGTAACATAGCTTACATAATTACAACTTACTCATATCACAACCTTCCAAAGACTGAAATTTATTTGACACTACTCTCTTAAACTCAGGAGAAAATTATCTAACTCTCCACCTAACATGCTACTGGATTCACATTGCTGAAAGTGTCCTTTAACACCTGATGACAGGCTTTATATGCTCATTATATATATAGTCTACCTTTATCTACAACTTAAGTTTTTGAATTAGATTTTCTAACATGAATATAAATGCCTAAATGGTATTGTTGGATCACTATTAGATCGACGGCTAGAATCACCAAATACATAGAATAAAGCTACCCCCAAAATGTCCATGAGAATGCCTACAAAGAAATTCGAAAAAAAAATGTGTGGATGGCACCATTTACTATGGTTCGATTGTTTAGGCATTCTCTTGAATAAACGAAAGAGGATCTCATAAATCAAGTACTTCAACTTTCTTGATACAATAACTGATGTTTGTTAAACCTAAAATCTTATGCACTATTAATTTTAAACAGGAAAGAAAAATTTGAGTAAAAAAGTCGGCATGCCTTCTTTGAAATTTGGGGGTCTCATCGAAGAAGATCATAGCAGAGGTTCTAACCCAAATCTTGACTAGGCCAACTCGAATCCTGAACGATTTGCTCAACATGCTCGACGTTTCGGGGCATCACGGATCGACATCTAGTGATACAAGGTCTTGATTTCATCATCAAAAGCTTTGAGGAGGAAAATACTCAACCCTTGAGCATTGTCAATTCTAGATCAAATGGCCATGACCCCGTAGGTCCTGGCGGTTCTAGATCTGAGCTTTGAAGCAGCCATGCAGGTTCTAGATTTGGATAATGAAGAGTATAGTGCTAAATTGAAAATTAGAGCGAGTGAGGGAGAGAAGACTGAGCTGAGAGAAGAAATTGCGAGAGGGAGACTGGTAAGAGCCAGAGAAAAGAGGCGCATCAACCAAAAACCAAACTCTTCGGTCCGGACCCAGCTCTTCGGTCCAGTTCTACATTGAGAACCAAAAACCAAACAGACTATTCCCGATTTTGAGCTTTTGGAGTAGGAACCGGACTAGTTCCTGCAGAAATCACAAGAACCGCCCGGTTCGGTCCGTTTCTTGGTCAAACGCTGGACCAGTGCTCACCGTTAAACACAGAGAAATTTCCATAGCAAATGAGTACCATCAAAAGAAGTAGATGCTCTATAATCAACGCCGTCAAAAGGAAACGAACGTGAAGATCGATAACTTCTATAAATTTCAATGGTTGGGATCTTCGGTGAAAGATTTATTTGTTAAATTAATTTTTTCTTATTCGAGGCCTTTGACACAACGTTAGTATTTACATCGAAAACTTCTCTACAACTCAAAACGAAACCGACGGCCACTTTTCATTTTATTCTAATTTTACAACATTAGTAAAACCTTTGCTAATTGTGTACACATGGAGCTACAACTTTAATAAAAATATATCTTCTGGGGAATTTTTTTTAAAACTCTAGGTTGATAGTCACACGGTATTAACTGTGAATTGCTTCCATAAATTATTTTAAATTTTTTTATTTGCCGGCCACAAACTTGTGACTGGCATTTGACCGTCTACTATCAAATGATAGTAGAGTAGTATCTTTTTTTTTTTGGGGGGGGTGAAGCCCTACCTTTGAAAGTGAATGAAGACTTCTCCGCTAGAAAAAATGAAAGAAAAATACAAAAGAGAACGTAGCCTTGGTTAGAGTTGATTTACACGTGCTAAGAATCTTCTACTGAACTCTAGCATGCATGCAAATGAATGACATTCTCTTTTTAGGAACCCTACGAGCAGGTTTATAGATTTCTATACGGGAGTCGGCCCTTTGCTTTTCAGTAACATGTTTATATGTGCATGTTAGAAAGTCTCTAGGATGCTACTTTTATATATATATATATATATATATATATATATATATATATATAGTCTGCCTTTATCTACAATTTAATTTTTTGAATTAGACTTTATAACACGTACATATAAATGCGTAAATGGTACTGTTTGGATCACTATTAGATCAACCGCTAGAGTCACCAAGTACATAGGATCTTAAAGTATCTTATAACATAAGGTACCCCCAAAATGTCCATAAGAATGCCTACAATGAAATTCGAAAAAAAAAAAATTATGTGGATGGCACCATTCACTATTGTTCGATTGTGCATGCATTCTCTTGTATAAACGAAGGAGGATCTCATTAATCAAATACTTCAATTTTCTTGATACAATAACTAAGTGTTTATTAAAACTAAAATCTTATATAATATTAATTTTAAACAGGAATGCAAAATTTGAGCAAAAAAAGAAGCTAGGAAAGACGCTAGTGGGGTGGCCGACCACCACTCCTGTGACAAGGTCAACGTGCCTCGGTCGGAGACCATAGCAGAGGCTGCAAGCCAAATCTTGACTAGGCTAACTCGAATCTTGAATGATCTGCTCAACATGCTTGACATTTCAAGGGCGTCATGGACGGACATCAAGTGATACAAGGTCTCAATTTCGTGATCAAAAGCTTTGAGGAGGAAATACTCAACCCTTAAGCATTGTCAATTCTAGAGCTAATCTTCGAAACGGCCATGACCCCGTAGGTCCTGGCGGTTCTAGATCTAAGCTTCGAAGCAGCCATGCAGGTTCTAGATTTGAATAATGAGGAGTACATTGTACTAAATTGATAATTAGAGTGAGTGAGGGAGAGAGGACTGAGCTGAGAGAAGAAATTGAGGGAGGGAGACTAGTAAGAGCGAGAGAAAAGAGGCTCGGCAAGCAAAGCATAGGCAACATTAAAGTTACCTCGGTTCGGCCCCAGTTCTTCGTTGCGGTTCTACACTGAGAACCGGAAACCAAACTAACTATTCCCGATTTTGAGTTTTGGAATAGGAACCGGACCGGTTCCTGTGGAAATCACAAGAACCACCCGGTTTGGTCCGTTTCTTGGTCCAACGCTGGACTGGTGCTCCATAGAAACCTCCATAGCAAATCCTTTATGAGGCTCGAATGAGTACCTTCGAAAGGAGTAGATGCTCTATAATCAACGCCGTCAAAAGAACCCGAACGTGAAGATCGATAACTTCTATAAATTTCAATGGTTGGGATCTTCGGCCAAAGATTTATTTATTAAATTAATTTGTCCTTATTCGAGGCCTTTTACACAACAATTAGTATTTACATCGAAAACTTCTCTACAACTCAAAACGAATCCGACGGCCACTTTTCAATTTATTCGAAGTTTACAACATTAATAAAACCCATGCAGCACATGCAGCTAAAACTTTAAGAAAAATTTACCTCCTGGGGCCCTTTTTTTTTTCCCCCGAACTCTAGGCTGACGGTCACACAACACTAACCGTGATATGCTTGCAATAAATCATTTTAATTTTTTTTTATTTGCCAGTCACAAACTGGTGGCTGGCATTTGACCGTCCATAGTATATATATTGTAAAGCCCTACCTTTGAAAGTGAATGAAGAGAAGACTTCTCCGCTAGAAAAAAGGAAAGAAAAAAACAAAAGAGAACGTAACCTTTTTCTTTTTTTGGTCTGGAATGTAGCCTCGATTAGGGTTGGTTTAAACGTGCTATGAATCTTCTACTGAACTCTAGCAAGCATGCAAATGAATGACAATCTCTTTTTACCAACCCTACGAGCATGTTCATAGATTTCTAATAACTAGGATAACAACAAAAATAATTCATAAACTTTGGTTCAATATGCAATGTTATCTCTGAACTTTCAATTTATTTAAACTGGTCCCTAAACATTTGATATATGTTCAATTTAGTCCTTGGACAATATGAAAATATTTCAATGTATTGAGCTAAATCTCATTAATCACATTGAACAAATTAAAATTCAAGAACCATATGGCATATATTGAGCCAAAGTTTATGGATTAGTTGCATCATTTTCCCTAATCAATACAAGATCATACAAGATCTAGTGGGTGTAACAAGGAGCCCATTCTCTTTATTAGTGTATAGGACCATGTCACTAAAAGTTATAGATGATGCTACGAGTTTTTCTCTTTGACGAACAACCAGTATTTTTTGCGTATTTTAGAAAAAAAAATGATTGAATATACATATCATTCGTATTTCGCACTGTATAATTTTTCCGCCGTATTCTCATTGATCTCCAATTACTGAAGAAGCTATAATGTGAAAGAGTTATGGACAGTTTAAAAAACCCGAAAACGCAAGGAATACACTAAGGGCAAGAAAGGTTGTTTTTACAACAAGAAACCCGAGAAATCTAGCATGACACGTAGCTCATCAGTTGCCCTATAAAAGCAACTCCATCGTCACTTCTCCAAAGTGAAATCTCCCCTACTGTGCAGAAAGAAATTAATAACAAGAAGACATAAGAAAATTTAGCAAACATGAGTTCGAGTGAAACCCTAGTAGCCACCACCCCCCAAGAAGATGAAGAAGTCTTGTTTGCTATGGAACAAGCTATGATCGCGTCTGTGCCCTTGGTTTTGAAGGCCACCATTGAGCTAGGCATCCTTGAACTTTTGTCCAGTAGCTCCGCTCGGCTCTCGCCCACCCAGATCGCGTCACGCCTCTCCATCGAGAACCCTGATGCCATCGTCACCCTCGACCGCATCCTACGTTTCCTTGCCAGCTACTCTTTCCTCTCGTGCACCCTGGCGCAGGACAAAGCCGGCAGGCCCGAGAGGCTGTACGGCTTGGGCCCCAAGAGCAAGCTCTTGGTGAACGGCGAAGGGACTAACCTGGCGCCGTGGGTGCTCTTTCTATTGGACAAGGTCTCCTTGAGCGGATGGTACGTAAATAAATGAATATGGATAGTGTCATGTAGTGGGATCTGTCACCGTTCAATGCTCAAAATTCAGTTTATGTTCCACAATACATACCAGTAATAACTTCTCCAGTCGCATCTCATGCGAAATTGATTAGTTCGATGTTTCAAGTTAAATTTCGCCGTGGTCCATGGCGGTAATAGTAGCTAGAAAAGTTTTTTTTTTTTTTTTTTGTTGATCGGGAGGAGGACTTGTTGCTAACTAGTGATCGTACGTGAATTCTTCCTTTACAGGTTTCACTTAAAGGAGGCAGTGATTAAGGGAGAAAGCGACCCTTTCAAGCTCGCGAAAGGCTTAACCTTATACGAATACACCGGGACCGACCCGGAGATCAACCACTCCTTCAACAATGCCATGAAATGTTTATCCGCTAACCACATGGGTAAAATCATGGAGTCTTACCGGGGATTCGAGGGTGCTGGAACGGTCGTTGACGTCGGCGGTGGCATCGGCGAATGCCTTAGGCTAATACTGTCCAAGCACCCCCATCTCCGGGGCATAAACTTTGATCAACCCCACGTTGTCAAAGAAGGGGTTGCTTATCCTGGTAATCAATTGTGTCGCCGTATCACGGATTTCTTTTATTTAATTGTAGAGTAGTAAAATTTCCTTTCCTCTGCAGACGAACATAGTTTAACGCAAATTATTGCTGCTATATTAATTCTCTAGACGAATCGAACCTTTCTAATTCATTCCAATTTACGTTGAAAGTATATCCTTTTCTCCAGAACTGTTGACTCTTTTCGTCCCACAAATATATTGTTACCTATATCTAACTGGCCTTTGTAATGACGTCTTATAGTGCAATGATGACGACATGAGACAATCGGTTATTGATCGCAGGTTTGGAGCATGTCGCGGGGAGCTTTTAGATGACCCCATTCCCAAAGGAGACGTTCTCTTAGTGAAGGTTAATTTAGATGAAATATTTAGCCCGGAAGATGTCCATCAATTAACTTTCGCAAGATGAAATGGAAAAAAAAAAAACCGGATAAATTACGTATGCGTACGTTATTTGAATATGTTGATATTAATTGATTTTACATTAACAAACCTAGCCCTTTTTTTTTTTGGTCGGAACAAACCTAGCTTACGAGGTTGCCAATGTATGAGCCTTTTGTTTAGGATAGCGATCGGGAATCCTAATTATCTCTCGAATCACAATAGTTCTTGCTTTCAATCATGTTTGTTGATTTTTTTTTTAACCTTTTTTATAGTGCCAACTTCATGGTTTCGGAGACGAGTTCGGCTTACAGCTCCTGAAGAATTGCTGGGGCGCATTGCCAGCGTTTGGTAAGGTGGTGATCGTAGACCCAATAAGCCCGGAATACCCCGGGACCGACCTGGTGACTCGAACCACGTCGACGTCCGACATGATCATGTTGGGCATGACTGGCGGAGGGAAAGATCGGACATTGAAGGAACTTGAGGTAATGGCCCGCGCGGCTGGGTTCGAAGCCTTGAAAGTTGCCTGTCGGGTCTACAACATATGGGTGCTCGAGTTACACAAAACCGCCTAGATCGCTGTGTCTGATTGCCTCCCTCTTTGTTTTCAATTGGAATAAATGTTTTGTGTCTTCCCCACATTTTCGGTGAATCATCAAGCATAAGCTTCTTGATCTTCCGATTTCTGGGGTGTCAATCACATGTGTTATCTTCTCTAATAATAATCAAAAGTTTAGTTATGTACAAATAATGGTTTTGGATTCGGCAGCTTCCTATTCAAAAGTATGACCTAACCATTCAAATATAACCTTGAGGAGGCCATGCTCGATACCATACGGGTGAAACTTATTCATCGTAGGTGGACCCAACGGTTTGCTTGGTACTTTTGAAATTATTATTATTCTTTTTTTTATAAGGTAAGAATAATAATAACCAACCAAAGCGTGGATTACAAAAAGAACTTGACCACTGTAGGAAACTTTGCACTCGAGATGACACCAGGGGATGTCACTACGGGTGCAAGGGTGTAGCGGGTGCAAAATACAAATAGGGAATGCACTAAGTAGAGAAAAGGCCAAATAGATGGCCAAACGTCAAAGATAGAGAGTGACCGAATCAAAGTTGGAACTCAGTCAAAAATAGAATGAGAAATGCCCTAGCTTCCTTGCATCCTCCAATTTCTGGGGGTGTCAATCACATGTTTAAAAGTTAAGGCATTGTCACGGATAGCGTTCTCGAGGTGTTTCTTCAATATTGGAACAGAAATGGTTGGTTTCGAAAAAGGATGTGATTCCTTTCAATCTAGATCAAGTGGCATAAGGGGCCAAAGGAAAAACGAGATATAATCTGGTAAAAGTGATGACCTCTAATGTGTGCCGAAGGATGTGGAAAGGAACTTGAAAACCATGGCCTTCTGAGACATACTAGAAGGATAGATATCTCTATCAAAGAAGGCCTTATAGAGGGGCCCTCTCTAGTGTAGGAGTCGAACCAAAAGGAGACGGTATGATCGCTGCCCACCGGCTAATGAAAGAGGTGTTGAAAATCCAAGCAGAGGCCCAGGATTTTCTTCCATGCCGAAAAGAAAAAGTCGATTTTGAAGAGGTCCAGAAGTTCTTGGTTTTTAGGAAGTTTGAATGAATCCATTAGCACTATAAAGACTCCTTGTCAGTAAAGAGGATCCAACCGTGCTTGAGCATAGTCACTCGATTGCAATCGAGAAATCTACGGATGCCTAGACCGCCTTTTTCCTTAGGGAGGCTAATATTTACCCAAGGAACTTTAGCACACCACCAACACCCAGATCCAATCCCTTTCAAAGAAACTACATGAGGATTTGCTCAACGCAAGAAATCACAAATTTTGGAAGGGTGAAGACACTTGCCCAAAAAACATGATTGCGTGAAGGACCAATTTGATAAGCTACATGTGTCTAGCAAAGGAAAGAAACCGATGAGTCCAAGAACAGGCTCTAGCAGTAATAGAGTTAACCAAGGAATCACACTCCATCTTGCCAAGCCTAGATGCAATTATGGGAACACCAAGATATCGAATTAGCAAAGTACCTTCTTGGAACCGAAGAGTAGACAGTAGTTGGCCACAAAATATTTTTGAGCCACTCGAAAAGAAGATCTCACTCTTAGTTAAGTTAGGCCTAAGACCAGACCAATCGGAGAATTTATCGAGACCAACCTTCAACAGATTGATAGAGGCCGTAGAAGCCTCAACAAAGAGGAGAATATCATTAGCAAAGAATAAGTGAGAGAGATGGGTGGCTTTGCATCTCTAGAAAAATTTGTAACCCAGCAAACGGGTCTACAAATTAAGAATGGTCGTAAATATTTCCATAAAAAGGATGAATAGATAGGGAAATATAGGATCACTTTGTTGGATTTCTCTACCACCGAAGAAAAACCCATGGAGTTCCCTATTATAGAAATAGAGAACTTTGGAGTTCTAACATAGGTCATTATGCGCTCCGTGAATGAGCATGGGAATCCAAAGGCTTGCAAGGCCAACTCCAAGAACTCCCAATCGAATGTATCATAGGCTTTATGGAAATCCACCTTAATGGCATATGTGGGGTGGTAAGGCTCATGGTGAAACCCACAAAAGAGGTCCTGAGCAAGAAGGATGTGGTCGCTAATACGGCGACCTTTAACGAATACATTCTGGGGTGGGTTGATGAGTGAAGGAAGAACATAGCCAAGTTTATTAGCCATGATCTTCGTAATACATTTGTAGATAGTACTGCTGTCGCGATCTGCCTTGACCTCGCCCTGAGGGTCAGACGGGTTTAGAGGTATTATCGTCAGTTAATGATATGGACTCTCTCAAGTCCTACCTGGCGTGACGTTGGATTTCATTTTCGTGATTAGCAATTTAAATACTATCAAGAGTTGTCACTAGCCTATTGGGGTCGGCTAGAAAATAATCCAGACACGGGAGTGTCATCTCGATTCCTACACACCCAGACTTTCTAAGTTCGGGGATTATTTATGCTAACTAAGTAATTAGCGCCATTTCGGTACCTAACCAGTAAAAAATTCCTAAGTTAATCACACATTCTGCATACCACTTTAACTCACCATGCGTCTAACTTGTGCTAGATGATCATGCATAATATTTTTTTGTTATTTGGTGCAATTACCTATTTATCCTCAACCTAGCATTTAGCTAATGGTTAATAGGTATTTTTTTCAAAACACAGTGTTACAGCGACACTCCATTTTTAACACCTGATTTTTAATCACATTTTCTCCTTAAAATATTAATAGAAAAATCCATAAAAATTCATAAAATTAAAAAATCAACTTTGGAAGCCTTGGCCAAGTCTGAGGAACTAATTTTGAACAAAAAGTGATTTTCCATATTTTTTGTATTTTTTAATATTTTTTAAAAAATACAAAAATAATTGAAAATTCGAGAAAAATAAAATTTAAGCCACAAAAATACACTAAAATAGTTAATATTTTTCTTTTAAATCCCTTTTCATGTTGGCCATCACAATTTGAAAATCCAATTCAGGGTCATGTGTTCCTTCACGAACATAACCTCAAATCGAGCCTAAAAAATCCAATTTGAGTAAATTATTTTCATTTTTCCTTTTAGGAATTGTGACATTGACCTCTAATAGTCCAAATTTTCATCTTGGTCCAATTGTGCCCGGAATGACTCAATTTTGCGAATGGCCTTAGTTGAATTTTGCATTTTTTAATTTAGCCCGTAATTTTAGAGAAGTTCCTGGATTTCCCATTTATGGAGTTGCAATTCCAACTATTGATGACCATTCCCTCTCCCCCATGAGCTCTAACCATTTCAATGCCACATGGAATGTTGCCAACAGCAAGGCTTGGTGTTTGTGATTCTCCTATTTCTGGGGCTTCCGGGTCATTTGCATAGCCCGAAAAAGAATTTAATGACGGCGATGAAACGGAGCTATTATCTGTGTCTTGGAATCAGGACTATGGTTGCTTTGTTGCAGCACGAACCGAGGCTTCCATATCTATAATTGTGAGCCCTTTAAGGAGACTTTTAGACGAGATTTGAAAAGCGGGGATTTAAAATTGTTGAGATGCTCTTCCGTTGCAACGTTTTAGCTTTCGTTGGAGGTGCTGCTAATTCCCAGTATCCGCCAAATAAAGTTCTAATCTAGGATGACCATCAGAGCCGGTGCATCGATGAATTTGCATTTTAGGTCAGAAGTACGTGGTGTGAAACTAAGACGAGATCGAATTGTTGTTGGTCCTTAAGCACAAGATATATGTACATAATTTTTATGGACTTAAAGCTACTCCATCAATTGAAACATTGGCAAATCCTAGGGGACTTTGTTGCCTCTCTCAGAATGTAAATGCAATTGTTTTAGCTTTGCCTAGTCTTCGTCGAGGACAGAATCGGATCGAGCATTCTGGGACTTCGTATGACGAAATTCATCAATGCACATGATTCTCAGGGGTGCATGCTTTACCTTGATAATGGATGGACTGCTTCTTGCAACAACAAGTGCTAAGGGTACTTTGATAAGAATTTTTAACACGATATATGGAACTCAGTAGCAAAGGTATATAGAATGAGTGGACAGAGCTGAAATTTACAGCATTGCTCTGTCATCTAATGTTTAGTGGCTGGCTGTGTCATAGTGATAAAGGTATTGCCATCTATTTAGATCTCAGAGTCAGGTAGCAGGCGAAGACTCTCCTGCACATTCAGAGATTGCCTAAACAATCAAGCACTAGCGTACCAGAAATTCTTAACTTCACTTGATGTCCTCTTTCTACAAGCACCGAATGCCAATTCCAAGTTCTCATTGTCTTTTATGAAGAGGGGTTTTACCTAAACTATTTTACACTCAGAATGGTCATTGTGCCCCCATTTCAACTTACCTGATAGAGACTCAATTTGTTGCTGGCTATTTAGGATCCCAAACTACTATCGATAGTCATATAGGCTGGCTGGGGAGATTAAATAAAGGACGGGCACCCACTTACAGCAAGAAGATATCATTGTAAGGATAGGGTGAGTCACCTTGATGGGGCCCTTAAAGTAATTGGTTTAGGTAGCTGATACAAGGTAGAAGCTTTGGAAGACAATTGGGTAGTGGGGGTGAACTTTTGTGATAAAAGAAACAAAGGTAGAAAGAGGGACCATATAGAATGATACTACAAGGCCAGTGGGTAGGGGGATGGCTATCAATTGGTATGAAATTCCAGCCATTTTTGTTTTGCTCTGGTTCACAAAATGAGAGAATGCTTTTCAATGCTGTGAAGTCATATCTAAAGAATTATCGTACAGGCTAACTGTCACTATTGCTTCAATGAAATTACCCGATGGATGTGGGTAACCTCTGCTCTTTTCATGTGCATTACCGTGGCTACTCTGAAGCATTTGCTAGCTAAAATTAGGAGACGTCGAGAGTCAACAGAACACCCCGGATAGAAGGGATATGCAACAGCAAGAAATTGGACAGCCTTGGCGTTAATAGTGGAAGACAACCTCAACTGCCCTTCTGGTTTTCCTTTGTGCTTTTCATTCCTTGGCGTTGATCCCACCTGGCGCCCTCGTCTTGTTGATTGACCATTAAACACACAGTGGCCATTCTCAATAAAGTTAGCTTTTCTTGGATTCTTGGCTTATTGGTCTGGTGCAGGTTAAGTGCACAGGTAAGCTCTCCTCTTATTTCTCACCATTCATCAGAGCCTCTTCCAAGCTCCTAGTTCTGGGTCAGATGACTTTACATTACAAGGTATTGAAGTCAGAATGTCACAAAACTCTATTTTATT
>JAGVVM010004954.1:0-34652 GCA_019149425.1 Psidium friedrichsthalianum
CCAGATATGTATGGCATTTACTGTTCATAATATAATATGTTAGGGGTATTTTGTAAAATTATATTAATTAGTTGCTTTATGCTTTGATAATTAGTGTGGTACCTTTTACAAGTGGAATAAGGAAATTTCATACTAATCGGTTTTCACATGAAACTTGATAGTGTTGTAGAAAAATCTATTAGCGAGGTATTTTTTTTTTTTGTATCGAATGTGTCCGGACCAGCGTCCGTATGGATCGCACACCTCAACTAATCCTCCGGGAGGGCTAGCGCAGCATCCCACCGCCACAACCCTCCACTTAAATCACCGACACCCAGTGAGGTTTGAACCCATGACCTCTCGTAAAAGGACCAGAGCGCAAACCAGCTGGGCCACCGATGGGTGGGTTATTAGCGAGATATTATAGTCATGATAGACTATTAAAAAGATATACGCTGTCATCCGCTAACAACTAAACCCACAACTTTAGTGAGAATACAGAAATGGATGAAATCAGCAGCAACATCAGACTTATTTGGTTTGGACCTTTTTTTTTAGTGATTTTTGTTCATTTTAAACACCCAAACAGATGGAGGGTGTCGCACATAATGCGTCGTTTCTCTCTTGTTATGTGCGATCAATACATTGTAAATCACGATATTTTTTCTTTGAACATGATCAATGAGCCTCTCAAGACAATCATTAACAACACTCTTTATTTAGGCTTCACAAAAAATAAATAATTTGAAAAAATATTTTTCAATAAATGATCAATTGTATCACTTGCAATAATTAGCTAATGCATAATACTTTTATTACCAATAAACATTTAAGTATAAATATTCTTGTGGACGACGAATATATTTTTCATTCATCCATTTGATAAGTAATTCAAATGATCACTTTTTAAAAATATTTTCAAAAATATTTATGTTTCACAAAACAAACGTGCCATTAGTCTCCATCTCTTCTCATATTCAAATTTGTCTAGATAAGTTATTAGTCAATACTGTATTAATCAAAGGCGAAGAAATTTAACATTCATTCAACATTGGACATTTTTTTCGTTATCGTTCTATAAACCCTAATGGTCATGACAACCACTCATCTAATTTTGATGTTATTTGATGGTAACACTATATCACTATCCTGTTGGGACTATTGTTAAATTTTCTCCGTTCCGACTGTGTCGACATCATGAGAATTCTGTGGATGCCCACATAACATAAAAGGGAATTTATAATGAGACAAACAAGTGGGAAACCTACGTAAAATTTTCATTAGTAATTCTTGACAAAATTGTGTGGGAAATTACCGAAACGATTAAAAATTTGGATGCCAATTCAATCTTACACCTTTCAATTTAATTAATTTATTCTCAATCCTTTTGATGATTTACCAATGTAGTCTTTTCTGGCCAAGTTTGATCGGCAATCACCGATGTAGATGCCATTTGTCTTGCGTAGCACAACTGGTACCAACTCTAACAAATTTTACATTTTTATATTTTTGATAAAATTTTGATGGTTTTCTTTTTTATTTGTTTTTCCTTATTCCTTAGTTGGTCGTTAGGCCTCGGCGATGGCTAGTGAGGGCCGACCTCACTGTCTAACCAGCCAAAAATAAAAAGAAAATAAAAAGAAAAAGGAAAAAATTACTAAATAATTTAGAAAAAAAGAAAAAAAATTGTCCAACTGAGTTCTGATTGTGTCATATAGGATGATTGGTGTCCACATTGGCGATTACTAGTAAAATTAGCTAGAATAACTACATTGACAAACTATCATATGATTTAGGAATAAATCGGTCATATTGAAAGCTATAAGATTGAATTTGCCTCCGTAAAATAGGTTTATGAATTTTTTGGTAATTATCCTTGTGTGGAGCCAAAATCTATTGACATTGGGTTAGAACAAGATAGGAACTTTAAAATCTAGGGACCTATTTGGCAACACTTCAGATTCTCTAATTCCTGTTCTTTGTTCCCAAGAATAAAAATTATTTTCGAAAATAGATTTAGAACAGAAATAAGAAGCAACAAAAAGTAGTTTCTTTGTTACCGAGAACAAAAGGAGAAACAATATCATTTTAGAAGACAAGCTCAGTGTAACTTAATGTTTGTCTTTAAAACTATGAGTTCACCGCCTCCACCGCCAGTCGCCGATTGTTACCGTAATAGCTCACTGGTCCCCGCTGCCTCCATCGGCATTTTTATAACTAAATAAAATAAATTGGGAATAGAAAATTTAAGGGTCGTACCAAACATATTTCTATTTTTTTTACTCCGAAAATAGTTATTTTGTGCAGCTATCCAATGCGTGCTTTTGCTCTGAAATCATTCTTAAGAAAAAAAATAGAAAAAATGATTTATACTCAGAAATTATTCCCGAAAATAAAAACTTTCTCAAATGTGCCTTAAAAAAATATGAGAATGATGCTTGAGATGTAAGGATTGAAATGTTAACCAATGTAATAAAGATCTCGAGGACCGAACGAGGCTACAATACACAAAATTTTTAGGGGAGAGAATTTGCCAAGGATAAGGAGCCTCTCAAGACAATCGTTAACAACAACATTCATTTAGGCTCCATTTATTTTGCAGAAATGAATTATTTCAAAATTATTTTTCAAAATCGTATCGCTTAAAATAATTAGCCAAAGCATCATAGCAATTTATGTCTATATAATTTCTTGGATGATTAAAATATTTTTCATTCATTTATTTTTGTAAGTGATTCAAGAGATCATTTATGGAAAATATTTTTCAAATTTCATTTTCCGTGAAATACTCAAATTTGCCTCGATAAGTTATTAGTCAATGATGTATTAGTCAAACGCAAAGAAATTTAACGTCATTCAACTTTGGGCATATTTTTCATTATCATACTATAAACCGCAAGGATCATGGCAGCCTCTCAACTAATTTTGATATTATTTGATGGTAACGCTCTTTCACTATCCCGTTGGGACTATTGTTAAATTTTCTCCGTTGCGACTATGTCCACATCATGAGAATTCTGTGGATGCCCTTATGACATAAAAAAGAATTTATAATGAGACAAACACGTCGGAAATCTACGCGAAATTGTCATTAGTAATTCCTGACGAAAATGAGTTAGGACTTGAGGAGCGATAACAACTAGAAAAATATGAAAAAGCTATGTGGTTGTTCGATTACACACTTAAGGTATTAGAAAGTAGCAACGTGCGTCGTACATGGAGCAGGAAAATTAACAAAATAAATATATTATACGGATGTCAATTTAGCCCTAAATCTTTTAATATAATCAATTTATTTTAAAAGTTTTTGACGAATTATCAATGTAGCTCTTTTGATCAATTTTGATCCGCAATCGCTGAGGTAGATAACGGTTGTCCTACATTGCACAACTAATGCTGAATTGAACAATTTTTTACAGTTTTTTTTGGTTTTTTTTTTCCTTCTTCCTTCTTCGGTCATTGGGCCTTGGAGATGTGGGCGAGGGCCAACCTAGCTAGCCCTCAACAGTGGCCGGTCACTAGCCAGGGCAACCGGTGGGGGAAGAAGAAAAAAGAGAAAAGGAAAGGAAAAAAAAACTCAAAAAATATAATTTGCTCAGAAAAAAAAAACAGCAAAACCGTCTACCGTTAGCGCACAGCCGTGTCACGTAAGATGCTCGGCATCTATATTAGCAAAAGCCAGTCAAAATTAATCAGAATGTCTACATTGAAAAACCATCAAAAGTTTTAGGAATAAATTGATCAAATTAAAATATATAAGACTAAATTCACATCAATTCAAAATATTTTTTAACTTATTATGTAATTATCCCTATGTAGTGCAGTAACAGAGCCAAAATCTATTGACATAGGATCTTTGACAGTGGGTAAGCACCCTCTAGAGCTTCAGATGTAAGATTAAAACGTTAAATGATGTGATAAAGATCTAGAGGGTGCTTACCCCTGCGATAAACAAAGGTTTTAGAGTGATCATTTGCCATGAATAGAGGTTTTCTCCGGATCTTTAGATTCATTTGCCAAAGTTTTGAATGTATTTTCGATTTTCGATGAGAATATGCTTGGAAGGGTTGATTGGCATATGAAAATGAGATGAATCGAGGCTAGTTTTGGCCTAACAATACTGGCCTTTATGCGCGCGCTGGGAAAAATGTTCCGATTAGTGTGAACAATTATTGGCATTCTTTTTTTAAAACATTTTTAATGAGGTGTGTGAAGAAACCATTTATTCTGTCTCTATTTTTATGTCAACTTCAATTGTCCTAAAGCCAGGGGGTGGTAACCCTAACATTGCGGAAGTCACACTTAACCTCAACTACTTCATTAATGGTGCATTTGGTTCGATTTTGAAAATGGATTTTGAGAAAGTACATATGCCTTTAGCCTAAAAGGTTTTGGGGAAATGCAAATGGTATTTGGTAAAAAAAAAGACTTTGAAAAGTAACTTTGGGTTATTTTGTGCTTGGCAAAAAAACATTTGCAAAGGGGCATTTCTACAATTTTTTTTCTAAAAAATAATTAAATTTAATAATATAATAATAATAAAACAATAATAGGAAAATCAAACCTATGGCTAGGGCCGCCAACGACCATTGGCCAAGGCCGCCAGGGGTCGGACGATGCCACCTAGGGTGGCACAGCCCAATTGACCATCGCCGAGGGTCGCCCAACCCTTGGTAGCCTCAGCCACTGACGCCAGATTTGGCTCACCGACACCCTTAGCCCTAGGGTTTGATTTTTCTATTTTTAATTTTTTTAATAACGTAAGAAAAAGATGATGGTAAAAACTCAAATTTGAATGAATAAGTGAAGGTAGTTTTGGAAAAAAAAATACCCTAGCTCAGCATTGGTCAAGTACTCAAAGCTCAATGTAGGTCCTGATTAGCATTAAGCTTTTAGCCTTCTTAAGGCTAGCTTTCATCCTAAAACCCCTTGAACTGTTGCCAAGTGCCCCGCATTTTTTTCAAGGGGTTTTAGAAAGCTTAACCAAACACATCTTAAGTTAGGGCATATTTGGATTGGCTTTTACTTTTTATATTTTGCTTAACCAAATTTTGCTATCTAGGCACTTTGGTTTTTCTTAAATTAGATAAACTTCAAACTTTCACAAAATACAAATGTTGTCGCATAGACTCACATGTATGTTCATGAATTGTTTGAAATTAAAAAAATTGTTGGTTGGACATTAAATAATCTTAAGATGCCATGGGTTTTGCTGCTTTGAAGAGGGAAGAAAAGACGGCATCACTCTATAGGAATTCAAATGTAGTCTTCGAAATTTGCCTCTAAAACCATACCATAAAGAGATGTACATGTGGATTTACCAAATTCAAGCTCTAACCGAAATCAATCGAACAATTTTCTCCACAAACTATTACAAGATCAGTTCCGAAGAGCACACATTATTCTTTTCTAATATAACCAGGAAAAAAAAGGGAACTCTGTGAAAGCACAACAAAACAAATCAATTTGTGAGCCCATTCGGAAAAAAGTTGCATTTTCAGCCAAAGAGAGGTCCAGAGTAGCCCAGAAAATTGTGAAAGCAGCCCAACGTGGGCGGTCTATGGACTATAGGAACATCCTCACCTCAAGAGTCCAGAGTAAGCCTAAGATATATCTCCAAAAATATTTGATGGGCTAAGAATCCTAAGCCGAAAATATTTGTTGAAAACTTTTCGAGAGACCAGTTAACTTATTTATTTAGGTTAGATTGGGCCCGATTTCGATTGGCCCGCATTGGATTCAAATCATTATTCTTCATAAAACAAAATAATGAAAAAAGGAGTTGAATTTATGAAGTGTGACATTCAATAAAAATAGCAAAAATGACTCAGGGCTGATATTTCTTGTATCTAGAACGATTACCACATGCCAGTACCTCTTCCTCTCAGTCGATACTCAATTCAAGTACATTGACCTTCAAATGGGCCACATGTATTATGTTGTCCGGTGGATTGTGCAATGTGAAAAGTGTTAAGAGTTTTTTTTTTTTTTTAACTTAGAATGTGGATTTACGAGAGGTTCGTGAATTGCAATTCTTTGATAGGCAAACTGGATAAGTTTTGTTATTATTATTCAAAATGCAGTATGGAAGCTGTAATGTTTGGGCCTGACCGGACATGCAATTCATCCCATGCATACCTCTTTAAAATACATAAGCTCACATAGGTACCATAGTAATGCAGCGTTTTCGCCTAAATGTGGTAAAGGTGAAACTATAATGCTTTTCATTTCAAAACTTAGGCAATCGGGTGATTTTTCGATTTTTTTTTATTTTTATAGTACTAGTGCACGAGCATCAAGACGCAGCCACCTGGAAACCTATCAAATACCAAGCAAACCCCATAAAGGTTTTTTATTCTATATACCCACGGGAATTCGGATTTCGGTACTGTGGTATCACGATGTGTGCACCAAGTACAAAGCGATCGCACTCTGTTAGGGATTAATAAGGGATTAACTAGGTGTCTGAAAACGTGTATCGCACTACTACAGGGATTAACCAAGTATTTGATAACTAGATCAACTCAATTTGACCGCATGTACCATATAAAGCCTATTTTCATAAGGGAAAAAAAGGCGAAATGGAACAACCTTTATCGGTAATTCCTTCCAGGTATTATCATAAAAAATAAAAATTGAACAAATATCATAAAAGTTTCACACATATTGAGGAGAGTAGTCTACACCTTAGGATAGGAGGGCTTCATTACCGCCCTATTGAAATGTAACCCTTTTTACAACATAGGGTTCTACAGGGACAACTATTGTAAGCTAGACTTGTCAAACGGGTGGATTGGTCATAAATGGTCCAACCAAATTAATACATTAACCCATATATAACCCATTTATCTTTGCTATCGCAACCCTCCCTACTCGACATCATACATATAAGTTTATATCGAGGATGGTGGGCTAATGGATTGCCAAGGCCCCATTTGATAAAATATAGAGGCTTTGGCACAAGTCTTCCCAAGCCTATACCAAATCGCAACGACAAGAGTTTACTTAATTGAAATGGACCTTAGTGTGGCCGGTTACATGTGCAATGTGTGCATGCCAATGAAGTCGCCACCAATCTATTTTTGAATGGTAGATTGGAATCTCTACCGAGTGGTTGGAAGAGTCCGTTTGATTTCATCAAATAAGAGAATTTTGGATTTGGGGACTTAGTTTTACCAATGTTTCCATTAACGCCCTTTCGGTATTTAAATTAGATAATTTTCCTAACTATGATTTTCATGCAAATGACTTGGGATAGAGAAAGCTTTAGAATCTAAGGCTGAGTATGATAACCATTCTGATTTGTAATTCTATTCCTTATAACAAAAAAAAATCATAGTCTTATTTGGTAACATAAGCGTTTCTAATTCTAACTCTGTTCTCAATAACAGTTTGGAGCAAAACAAGAACAAAAGAAAAGTTGATTTTGAAAAAAGAATTACTTTTAAGAATCACAAAACAGAATAAAATATCACATCTCTTACTTTTCTCTTTCAATTCTTTTGTTATTTTTCCCTCAACCTAAAATAGAATAAGGTCTCATTTTAAAAATAATAATAACAATAATGAGAATAAAATAAATAATGAAAATAAAAAATTCTAAAAAATTCTAAAAAATTAGTAAAATTTCAGAAAATCCCTAAAAATAGAAGAAGCTTAGACTTGACTAGTTTGACCCCCCTTTTTTTTCCATAAATTTGGATCTAGATTCCTTAGATTTCATAGATTTCGTTCTTTTTAAGGAAACTCATAAACACCTTTGCAATTAAACCCGAACCACATTCTCTAAGCCTTAAGACTTTGTTCGGATCTTTAATTGTCCACTTGATTTATTGGTTATGATTTTTCTAGGTTTATATACTTTAAATTTAGTCTGCTTTTAAAAAATTTTGGAAAAAGGAACAATAACCAATATGAATACAAGATCGATATTTTTTGTTCGGTTATGAGTGAGGACAATATTTATTCTTAAGTTTTTGATGAAATAAGAATGAGATTTCATTTTTTAGAACCAAAAGAGTAACTACGTATTTATTTGACTTAAAGACAAAATTGGGAACATAACCATAAATTTATATAGTTACCAAACACGTTTCTGTTTCAGGAACAAAAATTTTGTACAGTTATCAAACTCGTTCTAGTTCTAAAAAAACTCACCTAGGAACAGAATCAGAAAAAATTATTTTAATCAAAATCAATTTTGGGATTAGAATCGTTACCATACACAGCCTAAGAGTCCATGTAGATGAGAATATTTAGCCTAAAAATCACAATTAGCACAAATAAATGTACAAATCAAGGAATAAAAAATATACCAATAAAATGGATCAAATCATATCTTGGCACACATAGTAAAGCCCTAAAGGCTTAAAGAATGTATCATTAATATTTGGGAAAGATTTGGAAAAATTTTAGGACAAATTGTCCAGATGGGTAAAATGGTCATTTTGGAGAAGGTCGATTGACCAAATTGACAAAAATTGGTCAAACCTATTGAATGTGATAATTTTTCATTTATTGTATTTTTGGGAATTTTCTGAATTTTTTATAATTTTTTATTTTTCTATTATTTTCTATTTTTTATTATTTTGAATTTTTTATTGCTTTTCGGATTGGGTTGACCAAACTCGCGCCTATCAAGCACCTGACCCAACCGAATGGGTCGCGGGTCGGCACTAAAGTGATACCGTATTTGGTTTTTTTTTTTAAATTTTTATTGATTTTTGTGATTTATTTAATAATTTCTAATCCTATGCTCCAAATTGAACCACATGGATAACCCACGATTGTCCAATCAAACATTTGAAATCTATGGCCTAAATTGAAAAGCGTGGCTAATCCACAGCTGTGAGATTTGGTTTTTATTTCATTTTTGAAAAACCATTTTTAATTTAAAAAACTAATTTTTTTTCTAAAATTCTAGATCATGCCATGCGGGCAAATCATAGCTGTCCAATTTGGATTTTTTTATTTATAAAAACTATTTTAACCGTCGCTTGGTTGACGTGGCTACCATGTGGTTTTCCACATGGTGCGAGGCTAGTGCCACATTGACTGTTGACTAATCAATGAAAGTCGATTGGTCAGCGGTTGAGAGGTTGAAGACGATCTGTGGACGGCTGAGAATTTTTTGGGCCGATCAATGGTGAAACCTACTCCAATTGACCTAATTCTTGAACCAATCAAATCCTCTAGTCCTAAACTACAACATATCCAAAATCCAATAAGATATGACAGTGCAAAGCATTTTAATCAAGCTCGCATAGAGCACGGCCATGTCGGACTCTAACTCACTACGCATAAAATTGAACCATTTAATTTGAAGCATACGGGCAACATCTATGGAGTCTAGAAACACTTATCTCACATCCTGATAATCCTAACAATCTCTGTTTTGAGTTTGTGAACTCACGACAAGTTTAAGGATTTTCGAATGTTGGACACAAGGTTTCATGCAAAATCAAGAGAAGCAAAGTGCAAGATCATGGTCAGCAATGCTCAAGGAGTAAAACACAAAAGAATCATGAAGAATGGCAATCAGATTAATGATCCGTCATTGATGTAAAGTTCAGAGCTCAAGAATGGAACTCACCGTTTCAAAGATGGTTAGACCTCTAGAGCTGGTGCGATCGACTCTTCGGACCAAGACGAAGCTTAAGGATGTGGTGCAGAGCTGTGATTCTTCGTCTAGACGTCTGGGACGTCTCAAAAGCTGTCGGCTCAAGCTCACGACAATGGCAATGCAAGCAGCTTCACTCTCTTCCTTTTCACTCTCTCTAGTCTTTTAGCTCATATGAACAGAATGAACCTCTCCCTGATCAAAAACGCATGGATTTGCATATATCCAAATAAAAAAATTTGGCTTGCTCAGGATAAGTCGATGCTCCACCGTACATGTTCTCCCACGTGCCAAATGGTCAAAACGGCAATGGCTAATAATTCCGTCCAGCTCCGTTTGGCATCCTCGTGTGCACAACCATGTCCAATTTGATTCTCGATTTCAAGATGAGAATCAACTCACCCTAAAATCGTTCATCCTTCACTCATCAATATTCATACGCGGCCATTAACCACCTATACTTGTAATTACAAGCAGTAATTTTCTATGCAATATTATTCTTGTAAAAAAATGTAGGATGCTATCCTTATTTCCAAAACATCCTAACGATAAAAGAAAGTCAAAATATCTAAGGCCCTGTTTTGTTCAGCATTTGGAATGAGTTTTTGGGCTCTAAAGTCTCTTGGCAAAATGCAAATGGTGTTTGACTACTTTTTTTACTCATTTTGGAGAGATGCGATTGCATCTCAAATGCTGTCCAAAGACCCTTAACGCAAAATACCCCCTGAGGTACTTTGGAAAGTTACATTTTTGAAATACAACTATAATTTTTTATTTTTAGTCTTTTCATTTTCTATTTTCTGTTCTCTTTTAAGAAATTAATTAAAAATAAAATAATTAAAAATAAAAATATATTTTTTAAAAAAAATAAAAAAACTAAAATATTAAAAATAAAAATTTTTTTTCAAAAATAAAAAATATTTAAAAAATAAAAAAAAATACAAAAAAAATTAAAGAAATTAATAAAATGATAAAATAATAAAATATTTTTTAGAAAAAATAATAAATAATTAAAAATAAAATAATTAAAGAAATTAACTAAAAATAAAATAATTAAAAATTAAAATATTTTTTGAAAAGAATTATTCAAAGTAATAAAAAAATAATTAAAAATTTGAATCATTTATAAAGGGTATTTTTTATCAAACGGCATTTATGTCAAAGTTGCATCCAAATACACTTTTTAATTACAGTTTATAAAGCAGTATTTGCAATTTTTTTCAAAATTCCTTGATAAAATGCTGAATCAAATAAATCCTAAATCAAAATCCTTAAGACTAATCTCAAGAGGTAGGTCATCATCATCACGGACGTCCTAGCCATTGCAAAGCCATCCCATCCCATCCCAACACGTTCTCTCGCTCCCCCCCACCTCCCTTATCTTCCTCTCTCTCTCAGATGCGACCCCAGCCACCGTGAGCCCTCCACAACCTCTTGAGTGAACGAAGGTTGCAAAATTCGAAAACAAAAAAACAAATGTTGCAATCTCGAGGATGCCAAGCCTCAAGGTTGCCCCCTAGGACTAGTGTGACCTTGAGCTCAACGAGGTTCAGCTCGCAACCTTAGTGGCGGCGTGAGCTGGAGAGAGAGAAATTGTTGGAGGCGTTGGTAACACTAGCAACAGTGGACAGCGCTTGGCGATACATTTTATGGATGAGCTATAGTGACTTTAATTTATGGGTTTTCTGAATATTAATTATTCCATTTCATGTGTTATGTTTGAATTGATGTGATGAACATTATGGATAAGCTCAAGTGATCCATTGCATTTGCTCTTCATAATACATATATGATTATTTGAGATTGTGGTTGACCAAAAATTAGCAAATGTAATTTACTAAAAAGCAAACATAAGGGCAGGCAAAACCCTTTTTTTGGCTATGAAAAGGACTAAAATCGAAAACAAAAATGAAATGTCTTAAATTTACTAATAAAGCATGAGGTAACTCTGTAGAAAAAAATGTGTCCAACCGCTACATACTTATTAATTTCAATGTTAGCAAGATAGTCAGCAAAGCGATGATAATTAGATGAATCTATCTATATCCCACTATTGCAGACAAAAAAAAAATATATGTGCTTCTACATAGAACTGTGTATATATTCCTAAGTCTCAATTTTTTTGTTTTAAAAAATCAAATGGTTTACATGATAACTTTTAGAGTTTTGTTTTGGCTTCTAAAATTATTATACCAAAGAAACACAATAAAGCTAATCACAATTAGGAGATAAATTTGCTATTTTTCTTCAATCTACAATAAATTATGATAAATAAATTCCCTTGAAAAATTTTCCGTTACATTCTTCATAGATGGATAAATAGCCGAGATATCCAAAACTTATTGACCGCTACGGATTATTTATTTATTCATTTATTTATGTTTACTCTTATCTTCCTCTCGCCATTAACTCTCTCAGACTTCTCTCAAACGAGTTGTGTATGTGCATGTTGTGCTCATTGCAAAGATGCATGCACTTTTTGATACAAAGGAAGAGTTTAAATGGTATCTATAGTGAAATTAAAATAACGTTAGCATAAACATCACAAACAATACGCAAGCTGGAAATAAGAAATTTGTAATTGCAATAACAGGAATGGATACAAATGGATCGAGGCCTATGTTCAACACAGTTTCCTTAAAAAAATTCACCCCTCCCTTTAGTATGTGCTGGAGGTTTCTCGGACATCTGTCTCCCAAGATACAATGGCAGGCAGCGAAGAAGTAAGCACAGTACCTTAAAGCTTTCGACGAACCGAAAAAACAACCGAATCCTAGCAGAAATACCAATGCAGAATGCAAAGAAAGAGACACGAGGTTTCGAGATTTTCTAGTGCTTTTTCAATAGAATAGGAGTCATCTATTCATATGGTAATTGGGAGCATTTCGGATGACTGGTAACAGCTGATTAAATTTTTTCCGTTATAGGATTAATTAATAACGAATGATTAAATTTGCCGTTATAACTTAATTAGCCTGCTGTTACTCATAGCAGCAATTACAAAATTAAAATTTTGTAACTGGTTCATAACAGCTTGCGCTCGAGTTGAAAACCAAGAGGCAAAAATGGGCTTATCACAAGTCCCACTTTTCGGGGCTGCATTCGTGTATTCAGGTTGTGCGCTCACGCCTAAATTTCAGTTTGTTGGGCCTTCGTCGAGGCCCAAGATTTGTACCCTCCTGCGCCCGCGCACAAGGCATAGGGCTTGTAAATAGTTACCACTTCAAAAGAGTGTAACTATATATAAAGCACTCTAAAACCTTTCTTTTTTAATATGGGATTAGTGTTATCCACTTCCTACTTCTAACTCAAAGTGTTCTTTCAGTATCAATTTATCACGCCCCAAACACATCGACCAGACGCGACATCCTGCCAAACCTCTTTATCGACATCGCCTGGCCAATACGAACGACGGCCAAGAACTCGCCGCAGGCCAAATGACGGCTATCAAATGTGACGGCAGAAAGCTCACAAACCCTAAACAAAAATACATACAGGATAGAGAGACAAAGAAAAATCGAATCATCATAGCATATCATATAACGATAAGGATTCGATACAACATGGGGGAGAGATTATCATCTGAATCTCAAAACTCAAGTTGGCCACGATCAAAAGAGAACAGGCCAAACCAGAAAGCAACTGATCCCCATAAATACATCATCGAGAGACTACTCATCCTTAGACAAGGGGAGCTCCTCCAAATCAGGCTGCTCGATAAACACGTCATCCGCTCCATCAATCTTCACAACCACATCCCTATCAGATTCCAGTACGTCCATCGGATCAGGGTCTATGACATCACCTCCATAGGTCACAGTATGCATAGGACCCCAGTTATCTAACCCTTGGACAGGTACCTCAAGACTAGTCAACGGCCCCTTCCAAATTAAACTAGCTTTCATCATTCACAACTCATATCGGTGGGGCAGGGTACTCTGTCTCATAGCTCTCTATCTTTACTACTAGTCCATGGCGGGTCAAGAGGTGACTCATCTCAAGGGTGAGGATCTGAAAGGCGATCGGCCACAAAGCGTGAGTCGAAACTCAGTAACTACACATCTAAACTCAATTTAGAAGAAGCATACACCTGAATGGTCCTTAAGATATAAATATAAGATCATAGGGCAGTATACTCAGCCAGAACATAATAAACACACGCCTTATGCTAGAATATGAACGGTCACATGAATATTAGTATTTCAAATCATAGAGATGCAAATGCAGTATGCTCAATAATTCTCTTGGGTCCCCGGTGGCTCAATTAGCACTGCCGGACAACCCCACCGGTAGCTCAATAGCACTTTTGGTCCGGCCGCGTCGTAAATGCATTGTGCCTCAACCTATGCATAAACACATCGAAGTGGCACCTTTGTCGCTCCAGCTATGGTAAGTACGTTCAAGCGCAAGTACAACGACCATGACTCAATTGGCACTGCGATCGGCACCTCCTTATCACCCCGCAGTCTCGGTGGCCCCTTAGACATTGCTGGGCCGTCCTACACGGTTCTACGCACTCCGCCAAACGTTCATGTCTCATGTCAGCATGTAATACATCAAATGCCACAACCAAGCAATTTAATAGCTATTCAGTTCTCGAGACATGTCATTTCACATTGTATTCATAATGCACACAATATTAATGCATTTTTGCGTGCAGGCATACGTTCTAAGATTCGCAAATACTCATGCAAGTCAACTTTTCCACATGCATTTCCCTTAGGAATAATTATCATGGCACCCACACTCACATTAGGGTATATTGAACAAGATATTTACACATTGCACCACAAAAACTCACGTTCAGGATCCCGTTTGATTTCTTAGTCGTCTACGCTCGAGGGCAAGTAATCCGGCGCACATGACAAGTCTCAGAGTTTGCAAAAAGACCATTTTACCCCTATGACCAACAAGTACACCACGCGACCAGCAACTGTAAACCGACATTCGACGTCCATGGGCACAACTTTACACTATAAAAATCATCCTAGCTCAAGACCTTAGCATATATCCGACATTCTAAATCAAGTTTAGAAGTGATGCTCACCCACAAATCGAGCTTGGGCACGCGAGGAAGAGGCGACACAACTAGCAACTCACGGCAACGGTGTCAGCGGTCCACGAAAATCGAGCTAGAGCCAAGAGTGAGGGTGAGAGCCGAGAGAGGGCAGCACCAACAGCAGCAACAGATTCTAATAAACAAGAGGGTGAAGCTAAAGCAGCAGCAAGCTCACGCGTATCCGAAAAAAGATAGGATAGTAGGAAGAGCTCGAGCAGAAAGAAGGTCCAGCAACTGCAAAACAAGCTCCCGAGCAGTAGCAGAAAATGAAGAGGAAGAAGCAGCGGTGCAGGTTCACAAGCAGCAGCGACAACAGCAAGAAGAGGCACCAGTAGTAGCAAAGACGGAAGAAACCAAGAGGGAGAAGACCAGTGGCTACAGTGACAATAAACAGAGAAGCAACAGGCATGCAGAACCGAAGGAGTCCAAGAAAGAGGAGAAGAAGAAGAAGAAGGAAGAAGAAGACAAAGAAGTCAGTTGCAGCAGAGGTTCCTACGTGAACAATTGGAAAGAAAATCAGAAAGTGATGCTGGAAATCAGGAAGTCAGTCCTGACTTGCATGGAAAAATGGGCTCGATAGAGTTGAAAAGAAGAGAGAAAGAAAAAGTGGAGTGCACATGGGGTTTCAGCCACAAAAGTGAGAGGAAGGCGGGGTGGTTGGCCGGGGGGAACAAGGAGGAAAAGACAAGAAAGATGGCTCAAAGAAATTTAAATTTTCTCATTCTTTAGTCAATAATTTTGAGGACAAGAAATGAAATTAGCAAATTTAGGATAGGGTGAAAAATTCGCACAATGAACGGGTATATTTTTCGAGTTTGCGTGTCGAGGATTCGGACACGATTGGGTTCGATGCGAATGAGAAATTTCTCGACGCGAAAGGAAATTTTCTCCGGCGCGATCAACGAAATTCAACTTCGGACTGACTCTCCAACTAAATTAATATTCGCGTCGGAAAATTAATCCTTTTTCCAAGAAAATTCTAACTTCATTATAGTTTCGCGTTCCGAATTTCTGGACATCACAACTCTCTCTACCTTAAGAAATTTCGTCCTCGAAATTAGACTACAATCATAACTCTTCAAAAAGGAAAGGATGTAGATCCTTCATATCTTCCTCACTTTCCAAAGTTGCTCCCTCTGTTCTGTGGTGTTGCTAAATTACCTTGACCAATGGAATCGTCCTACATCGAAGTACTTGCCCCTTCCTATCTATGATCCTGACAGGACGCTCCATGTACGATGCTTGTTCATCCAACTCGATTTCTTCGAAGCTTAATACATGAGCTGAGTCAGGCTCATACTTCATCAGCATCGATACATGGAAGACATTGTACACTTGCGCAAGTCTTGGCGGCAACGCGAGCCGATATGCCAAAGTTCCAATCCGCTCGAGAATTTCAAATGGTCCTACATACCTCAAGCTCAACTTTCCCTTCTTGCCAAAACGGGACATTCCTCTCATCCATGGCACCTTCAATAATACGTGATCGCCCACTTGAAACTCCAGAGGTTTACGTCTCCTGTCAGCGTAACTTTCCTGATGGCTTTGCACTGTCCTAAGTCTATCTTTGGTGACCTTGACGGCCTCCATTGACTGCTATATCAACTCAGGACTAGTAATCCTTCTCTCGCCCACTTCATCCCAATATAAGGGCATTCTACAAGCTCTACCATAAAGCGCTTCAAACGGGGCCATTTGATACTCTGCTGGTAGCTGTTGTTGTAAGCAAACTCAATCATATACAACTGTTCCTCCCAGCTACCCTTAAAGTCCAGGACACAGGCTCGCAACATTTTGTCGAGAATCTGAATTGTCTTCTCTGATTGTCCATCTGTCTGCGGATGATATGCCGTACTGAAATGCAACTCTGCTCCCAATGCAGACTGCAAACTTTTCCAAAAGGTCGCGGTAAAATGGGGATCACGATCCGAAGTGATCAACACTAGTACTCCGTGCAAACGAACTATCTAGCATACAAACAAGTCAGCCAACTTTTCAGGGGATGGTCCTTTCGCAATGCGATGAAATGTGTCGATTTTGTCAATCTATCCACTACGACCCATATAGAGTCATTGCCTCTTTGGCTCCTTGGCAGCCCTATCACAAAGTCCATTGTGACACGTTCCCATTTCCACTATGAGATCTCTGATTGCTGCAGCAATCCACCAGGCTTACAATGTTGTACTTTCATCTGCTGACATGTCAGGCACTTTGCCACGTATTTGGCCACATCCACCTTTATTTCGTTCCACCAGTAGTGCTAACGCAAGTTTTGATACATTTTTGTGCTACCCAAAAGAATGCTATAACTGCTATGATGCGCTTCTGTCAAAATCTCTTCCTTTAACTCCTCATTATTTGGCATGCACAAACATCCTTTGAACTTTAGGATCCCATCCTCTGTCACTTGAAACTCTGGTTTTCTCTTCGTCACTTTCATAGTCAAGATCTTTTGAATATCAAGGTCTATAGACCGTAATTCCTTGATCCTCAAATAAATTTTCGGTTCAACTCTCAAGGTGGCCATCAGACTCGAGAGATGTCCTGCCTCTATCTTGAATTCCGAATCTGTTATCCCCTCTAGTAACGTCCACTCCTTAACCATCACGTGCGCTATGCTCAACTTTCAACTAAGCACATCTGCTACCCTGTTCGCTTTTCCAGGGTGATACAGAATATCGTAGTCATAATCCTTCAATAATTCCATCCAGCAACGTTACCTCATATTCAGCTCCTTCTAAAAGAATAAATACTTCAGGCTCTGGTGATCCGTATAAATCTGATAACTTTTCCCCAATCAAATAATATCTACATATCTTCAATACGAACACTATCGATGCTAGCTCCAAATCATGAATCGAGTAGTTAATTTATGCGGTCTCAACCGTCAAGATACATACGCCACGACTTGTTCATGTTGCATCAGGACACACCCAAGGCCTTTCAATGATGCATCACTATAAATCTCAAATCCTCCAGGTCCTAATGGTATTGTCAACACTAGTGCAGTCGTCAGTCTATCCTTAAGCTCTTGGAAACTTCTCTCGCACTTATCCTTCCATTCAAACTTCGACCCTTCTTCAGTGAATGTGTCAAGGAACCTATGATCAATGAGAACCTTTCCACGAAGTATCTATAGTATCTATCTAATCCAACGAAACTTCGCACTTCTGTAACTGTCGTCCGTCTTAGCCATTTCGCAACTGCCTCAATCTTTGACAATTCACAGCAATTCCTTCTCCAGAAATTATATGTCCAAGGAATGCTACTCAATTAAACCAAGACTCACACTTACTGAATTTGGCGTAAAGCGGTGCTCCCTTAAGGTCCATAGAATAATACTCAAATGTTGTTCATGGTCCTCAGAACTCCTTGAGTGCACTAATATGTCGTCAATAAACACTACTAAAACTAGTCTAAGAATTCTTTGAATATCCTATTCATCATATCCATGAAGGCGGCAGGAGCATCGGTTAATTCGAACGGCATTACCGTAATCTCATAATGCTCATACCTCATCCTGAACATCGTTTTTAGTATGTCCTCCTTTTTTATCCTTAGCTGGTGATAGCTTGTCCTCAGGTCTATCTTAGAGAACACTGATGCTCCTTGCAATTAATCGAACAAGTCGTCTATTCTTGATAACGGGTACTTATTCTTGACCGTCAGCCGATTCAACTGCTTATAATCAATGTACAGATGCAGTGATCCGTCTTTCTTCCTTACAAATAATACTGGAGCTCCCATGGCGATGTACTTGGGCGGATAAATCCTTTATCCAGCAGTTCATATATTTCGACCTTTAATTCCTTCAACTCCGACAATGCCATCCTATAAGGCACCTTAGATATTGGCTCTGTCCCAAGAGCGAATTCAATTGCAAACTCCACTTCCCTTTCAAGCGGTAGTCCTAGCAACTCTTGCGGGAAGACATCTAGAAATCGCACACTACTGGCACGTCCTCATGCCTTACTTCCTTAACTGAGGAATCAGCTACATATGCTAGGTACCCTTAGCATCCTTCGTCCATCAACTTAGTCGCTTCCAGCAACGATATCCAAGGAACTGAGGTTCCTTCTTGGTTTCCCTGAAATTCGAATCTAGGGTGACCTATTAGGTTGAGTTGGATCATTCCACTACTACAGTCTATTACAGGCCTATGCTTAACTAACCAGTTCATCCCAACAATTATGTCAAAGTCAAACATGGGCAAGACAGCTAAATCAATTGATTCCCCTCTATCACCCAAAAATATCTTACACCCTTGACATCCTAACGAGATGATCATTTTATCCTTTAGTGGAGTGACCACATGCAATAGTGTTTCTAATGGTTTCACATCAATCACAGCCAATGCAATGAATTGCTCAGACACAAACGAATGAAATTTCAAGGTCAACCAAGGCATAAGCAGCATGATCACACAGAGAGATGGTACTTGTGATCACACCAGGTGCATTCTCAATCTCCTTGCGTGCCACTGCATAGACACTTCCTTATACTGACAGCCGATTCAAGTTTCCTTGGGGAGCAGCTACGGCCTGTGGTTCAGCTAAGAGTTTTTGCTGTTGAAGCTGTGGTCCACGATTTTTCCTCGGACAATGTCTCACAATATGCCCTCTTTGCCCACACTCGAAGCATGCTCCTATCCTCCTTAGGCACACGCGTTCACATCCTCTGTCCACAATCGTGACACTTTGTACTACCAAGGGGTGTTATTTTCCTAAGGTTCTTTGAGCTGGAGGGACAAACCTTCTACTATCCATCATTAGCCTCTTTCCGAAGCTCCTGTTATCTCGCCTGGGCATGAATCACAACCTAGATGCGGCGACTCTTTCGTTCATGTCTCTTCGAACTCTTGCGCCCTTTCATACATTACACCATAGTCACTCAGTCCTGCTGTAATCAGTCGGCTGCGGAGTTCCGGCTTCAACCCTTCACGGAATCTCCTTGCCTTGTCCCATGTGTTCTTTATCATCCTCGAAGCAAACTTTGACGGCATTGCAAATTTCACCTCATACTGGTCCACCGTCATCTATCCTTGATGGAGTGGCAGAAATTTCTCCATCTTTCTTTCCTAGGCGACTTTCGAAAAGTATTTCCCATTAAACGCTGCACGGAAAGCCGTCCAAATTGGTGTTGTACCTCAAGGAAGATTCTTCCTCGGGTGGCCTTCCACCAGTCGTCTGCTGTGCTTTGGAGCTAGTAAATTGCTAATAACACCCTTTCTTTTCAATACATCCCAGTACTTCGAACGCTTTCTCCAGTTGCTTCTTCCAAAGGGAGGTTACTTCAGGTCCTCCCATTCCATCGAACTTCGATGGTTGCAACTTCAGAAATTGCTCCACGAGGTGAGGTGTCTGTTGAGCTCCATTGTCAGGAGCATTACTCCTATTTGTTCCATTCACGGCAGCTAAAGCGGCCTCAACAGTTTGGGTCACAAAGGCAACTCTTTCTTCAGCTGCCTGCCCGTCAAGGTACCAACTTCTGCCAGCACTCTCATATTATCCCTAATACTTAGGTTCTTTGCAGCTTCAACTCTTGTAGCTAGAGCACTTGCAGCTTGTGCACCTGAGCTACACACTCCTCCAAACTTTCTTGGTCTACCCCTGTTGCTCATATTCCCTGGTCTTACTCACCTAAACCTACTATAATTTCATCAAGGAATTAAGACCTAAACCACTATTTAGGGTCTAGCAGCACGTAACAGTTGGCTATAACGTACAATTACTAGCAACAGCTATAGAAAGGCACTCACACCATGTTACAGCTAGGGTTCAATCTCTTACCTCAAGTCCAAATGCACTTGCAGCTTAGTTTAGAGTAAACAGTACCTAACATAGTAACTCAGCGCAATTCCAAATAAACATTTCAAACCATCAAACACATGCACCACTCAAACAACATGCGTCGCACCCAATCCTAGCTCAAACTAAGGGGTCTCTCTATCTATCTACCCAAAGATCATCATCCTTATCACTCCAATCCTCGAACAGTCTCTTATCGAGCTGAACTCGCTCTGATACCACTTCGTTGGGGATGTTGCGCCCCGAACTCGTCGAGCACATGCGACATCTTGCCAAACCTCTTTATCGACATCGTCTGGCCAATACGAACGATGGCCCAGAACTCGCCGCAGGCCAAATGACGGCTATCAAATGCAACAACGGAAAGCTAAAAAATCCTAGACAAAAATACATATGGGATAGAGAGACAGAGAAAAATCGAATCATCATAGCATAACATATAGCGATAAGGGTTCGATACAATACGGGGAAGAGATTATCATCTAAATCTCAAAACTCAAGTTGGCCACGATCAAAAGGGAACAGGCCAAGGCAAAAAGCAACTAATCCCCATAAATACATCGTCGAGGGACTACCCATCCTCAAACAAGGAGAACTCCTCTAGATCAGACTCCTCAACAAAAATGTCATTCGCTCCATTAATCTCCATAACTACATCCCCATCAGAGCCCAGCATATCTATCGGATCAGGGCCTACGACATCACCTCCATAGGTCACAGTATGCACAGGACCCTAGTTATCTAACCCTCGGACAAGTACCTCAAAACTAGTCAATGGCCCCTTCCAAATTAAACTAGTCTTCATCATCCACGACTCATATCAGTGGGACATCAAAATCTCGTCTCCCTTATCAACCCAGATAGTACTACTTATCCTTTTATATAACACATTATCTACATCAGGGTACTCTGTCTTATAGCTCTCTATCTGTACTGGTAGTCCATGGCGGTCAGGAGGTGACTCATCTCAAGAGTGAGGATTTGAAAGGGTGATTAGCCACAAAACGTGAATCGAAACTCAGCAAGAACACACATCTAAACTCAATTTAGAAAGAAGCATATGCCTAAATGCTCCTCAAGATACAATTCTAAGATCATAGGGCAATATATTCAGCTAGAACATGATAAACACACACCTCATGCGAGAATATGAACCGTCACATGAATATTAGTATTTCAGATCATACAAATGCAAATGTAACATGCTCAATGATTCTCTTGGGGTCCCTGGTGGCTCAATTAACACTGTCGGACCGAACCCCACGGGTGGCTCAATAGCACTTCTGGTCCCGGCCACATCGTAGATACCTCAAGCTTATGCCTCAACCCATGTCTAAATGCACCAAAGTTGACACCTTTATCGCTTCGGCTATCCCGTGTCGAGCACGTTGAGGCACAAGTGCAACAACCGTGGCTCAATTAGTAATGCGATCGCACCTCCTTATCACCCCGCATTCCCAATAGCCCCCTAGATACTACCAGGCCATCCCGCACGGTTCTACGTACTCCGCCAAAAGTCCATGTCTCATGTTAGCATGCAATGTATCAAATGCCACAGCCAGACAATTTAATAGTCATTCAGTTCTCGAGACATCTCATTTCACATCGCATTCATAATGCACACAATATTAATGCATTCTGCATGCAGGCATACATTCTACGATTCGCAAATACTCAAGCAAGTCAACTTTTTCACATGCATTTCCCTCATGAATAATTATTGTGGCACCCACACACATATTAGAGTATATTGAACAAGATATAATATTTATGCATTGCACCACAAAAACTCACGTTTCAGGACCCGATTTCTATTCTAAGTAGTCTAGGCTCGAGGGCAAGCAATCCGGCACACATGACAAGTCCTAGAGTCCACAAAAAGACCATTTTACTCCCATGACCAGTAAGTATACCACACGACCAGCAGATATAAACCGACATTTGACGTCCAAGGACTCAACTTTACACCATAAAACTTATCCTAGCTCAAGGCCATAGCATATCCAACATTCTAAATCAAGTTTAGAAGTGATGCTCACCCACAAATCGAGCTTGGACACACGAGGAAGAGGCGGCATAACTAGCAACTCACGGCGGCAGTGTCGGCGGTCCACAAAAAATCGAGCTAGAGCCGAGAGTGAGAGTGAGAGCCAAGAGAGTGCAATACCAGCAGTAGCAATAGATTCCAGCAGACGAGAGGGTGAAGCTGAAACAGCAGCAAGCGTACACGTAGCTGAACGAAGAGGGGATAGCAAGAAGAGCTCAAGTAGAAAGAAGGTCTAGTAGCTGTAAAACAAGCTCCCGAGTAGTAGTAGACTAAGAAGCACGGACACATTCTAGGAGTGATGGTATCGATGTTGGACACGTGTCGCGTGTCCGACACGCGTCCGATATGTGTCGACACGTCCGGACATGCGTTGACCGCCTGTCAGACTTCCGACACGCGGTCAACGAGCCGGACATGCTCCTGACTCGCGTGTCCGGCTCTAGGCACGCCCACACACCCATAGAAAGCCCAAAGCCCACACACGCACAGAAAAGCCCCCGCACAGAAAGCTCACACACGCTGCCCTAACTCTACCCTCCTCCTCTACCCACGCACAGAAAGACATTTCACAAACACTCTGCCCTAACTCTCTCTTCCTTCGACTCTTGAATCGTCTCTCTTCTTGTTCCTCTCTATTCTAGCTCGAAATTTTTCTGAAATGGCTGCGAAGAAATGGGGTTTCTCGGCTTGAAAGCTGTTGCTTCTGCTTCTGCTGGTGCTGCTGCTTTAGACTCTTATGCGTGAGTTCTCTCTTTCTCTTCACGGTTTTAGAGCTCTTTCTGCTGCTCTGTTCTGTTCGGGCATCAAGGAGGTGATTCTATAAAAGTTGTTGACCTTTAGGGTAGAGTAAGAATTATGGTCCAGTATAGGCAGGTTAATCGAGGCATCAGATGGGACATATTACCCACTAATGCATTAGTGAAAGTGGTTTCCTGTTATTATCTCTAGGGTAGTGATTTGCGTCTTGACTGATATGAGCCTGTCTTAAAGCAGCACTTTTTTGGCCTTTTGAAAACAATTAACTAGATGCTCAAATGTGCTTTTCCTTTACGCCCATGAAAGTTAACTTTTGTCAGAAATGCTCTCGCAAATAGTAGGCGGAAAAAAATTATAGTTTGGTTTGCAACTGTACTTCTTAGATTCTCCATCTCCTGCACGAGCATAAGGCAGCTTCTTCCAGTTGTCTATATTTAGGCAAAAGAGTAATCCACATGACTACTACTTTAGACTTTCATTCAAGACTGCATTGCAGTTCGTATGCTATCTATTCATGAACTGTGAGAAGATGACACTTATGCATGAAGATGTACCTGATATATAATGAAAATACTTGAGTGATTCTTTCGGGCTACACTGACTTCCTCTATTTACAGAATCATGGCTACAATTCACCAGGTCCAGCACATCAGGCATCAAGGAGGTGATTCTATAAAAGTTGTTGACCTTTCACTCTCCACTTTCCCCTCATTTCCCCTCTTAATGCAAATATGTATTGCAAAAGTATCTTTTAGCTACTTTTGTGTTTCTTCTCCATAAGACCCAAGGGCTCTGAACGAATTGAATGGGGAGCGGGGAGCCATATGAGGTGAATATTTCATGTATGGTTCTGTAGGGTGGTAGTTGGTGCAGCTGCATAAACTGTTAGTGGATGGTGGGAACTTCTTGTTAGGGTGTATTCTTGAAGCCACAGATTGGTCCTAGAAAAGGGAATACTTTATTCATTTAGGATTGTGGTGTTTTCCAGTTAAGTATCTAAAGATTTTAAGTTGTAGCATAAATTCTTGCATTCATTGTCCGCAAACTTTTACTGCATTTTGTACACATGAAGGAGGAGCACTTTTATTGGATTAGTAACATTGATGTAAGAAACATCCAGGGAAAGGGTAACAAAAAGACGAATTCCAAGAACTAAAGAAGCTGTTTCCACAGTGATGGATCCAGCAATTACTGATTAGTAATGAAGTTGACCTTTTTATGCAGCTCAATTCCAAGTAACATGCTAATATGTTCAAGATATCCACTACCAAACTAACAAATAAGTGACATAAAAAAGAATAAATAAACTTCTTTAGATGCATGAGATTCCTATTATACGAGACAATGAGATATCTAACAAGAGATGCTGATGACAATAAGTATGGAGAGCTTAAGAAACTTACAATAGAGGTGACACTAGTCAGAGCATCCTTCAAGGTTTCAGGTGCAAGAAGATTGCCTTGATGCATGAGATTCCTATTTTACCGCATTTCATTCTTGCCTTTATAAAAAAAAAACTTTTATTGCATTTCTTATGTGATCTGTAATTTCCTTAGTAGTGTTTTCATAATTTTTTTAGTTGCGCTTTTGACTCTTTGATTTACTCTTTTGCAGATTTGTTTTTATATATCCTCAATCATCAAATAACTTGAATTGTGGATAAGAAGATACAAGAAGGAAATAATTGGAGTTGACAATTGCAGCTATTGAAAACTCACTGGACAAGGTAAAGCGGTCTGGTCTGGTGTAATGGAGATTTATGTGAAAAATGTTATTGAATATGGATATATTAGTGATATAAACACTTATATTGATTCTTAGATATTGCTTTTTAGCTTCTCGAAATGAAATGCTTATCAAGTGGTCATGTGTTTGACAATGCCATTACCATGTTTGCTTATCTTTCGTTTGACCACCCATTTTCATGGATAAGTTATGGTGTTTGAATATCTTGTTGTCTATAACCTGTTTTGTAGTATATTTATAGTTCTTGTAATTGTATTTTTTGTAGAATGACTTCTTCAAGCATGGATAGTAGCACTTCTAGTGTGCGACCATCTACTTTTAGCGATGAAGATTCAAATAAACTATTATGGAGATATACTACTAGGTTGGCTAATCATGGCGATGCCGGGGGGAATTTGTCTTGGAAATGCAACTTTTGTAAAAAAGATTTTAAGAGTTCATACACAAGAGTTAGGGCCCATTTGTTGATGATAAGTGGAAAAGGAATTGGAAAATGTGGAAAAGTCGAAAAGAAAGATCTTTTGGAAATGGAAAGATTAGATGGAGATGTCAATACTAGAATGAGTAGTATGCATAGAAGTGTACCTTTGCCTCCTTCTAATTTTTCAATTGATGGAGGTAGTGGTGGAATGGATTCATGCTTTGACTCCAAAAAAAGGAAGATCGGGAGTGGGAGTGGGAGTGGGAGTAGGAGTGGGAGTGGAGGATCACTTGAAAAGGCGTTCAACATGACTCAACGGGAACATTTAGATTGTGAGATTGCTAGGATGTTTTATTTGGCAGGCTTGCCGTTTAACCTAACAAGGAACCCTTATTTTCAGTCCGCTTTCACTTATGCCTCTAATCATAATATTGCGGGTTATGTACCATCGAAATATAATTTGTTGAGGACCACTTTGTTGCAAAAAAAAAAGGAAAATATTGATAGGTTGTGTGCACCTATTAGAAGCATGTGGAAGAAGAAGGGTGTAAGTATTGTGAGTGATGGATGGAGTGACTCACAAAGGAGACCACTTATTAATTTTATGGCAGTGTTAGATGGAGAGCCTATGTTTTTAAAATCGATTAAATGTTCGGGAGAAATAAAGGATAAGTATTTCATTTTCAACTTATTGAAAGAAGTAATCAATGAAGTTGGGCATGAGAACGTGGTCCAAGTAATTACCGATAATGCTTCAAATTGTAAGGGCGCCGGACAACTTGTTGAGCAAGAATTTCCATCCATTGTTTGGACGCCTTGTGTGGTGCACACTCTTAATCTAGCTTTAAAGAACATTTGTGCCGCAAAGAATGTGGAGAGTAATCAAGTAGTTTATGGGGAATGTAGTTGGATTTCGGAGATTGTTGCGGATGTTATGCGTATTAAACATTTCATCATGAATCATTCTATGAGATTAGCAATGTACAATGAGTTTGTTAACTTGAAGTTGCTTTCGGTAGCGGATACACGTTTTGCTTCGATGATTGTGATGCTTAAGAGGTTTAAGTTGATCAAAAGTGGCCTTCAAAGCATGGTTATTTGTGACAAATGGAATATCTATCGAGATGATAATCAAGAGAGGGCTAAATTTGTCAAAGAGAAGGTGTTGGATGACTTTTGGTGGGATTCGATTGATTATATACTTTCCTTCACGGCTCCTATTTATGATATGCTTAGAATTTGTGACACCGACAAGCCTTGTCTTCACTTAGTTTATGATATGTGGGATTCAATGATTGCTAAAGTGAAGAGAGCTATATATGCAAAAGAAGTGAAAAGGCTAGATGAGGAGTCTACATTTTATAAGGTGGTTCGTACAATTCTTGCGGATCGTTGGAGTAGGAACAACACTCCACTTCATTACTTGGCACACGCGTTGAATCCTAGGTAACTTCTACAATTGTATGAGATTATTACTTTATTAATTGGTATATTTTCTTTGATATGATAATATAATACCTCTCTTACATATTATGGTTTTCTATTTTTATTTTGTAGGTACTATAGTGATCAATGGCTCAATGAAGATCCTACTCGAGTTTCTCCATACGATGATAAGGAGATCAACCAAGAAAGACTAAAATGCTTTAGGAGATACTTTTCTAACTTGGATGAGCGAAACAAGGTGAACTTGGAGTATGTAGATTTTGCATGCATAAATAGGGATTTTAAGGAGTTTGATTCCATTCAAAATCGCTATTCTATGGATCCTAAGGCTTGGTGGGTTATTCATGGTGGATGTGCACCAATGCTTAAAAGCATAGCCTTGAAGCTTCTTGCACAACCTTCGTCTTCATCATGTGCCAAAAGGAATTGGAGTACTTACTCCTTTGTACACTCGGTGAGAAGAAATAAGATGACCCCAAAACGTGCAGAAGATTTGGTTTACATTCATAGCAACCTTCGTCTTCTATCAAGAAAAAATCTACAATATGCGGAAGGAGAGACCAAAATGTGGGATATTGGCGGAGATGCATTTGACACATTTGAAGATGTCGGGGTGCTTGAAATTGCAAATCTTTCACTTGATGAGCCAGAGATAGAGTCTGTTGTTTTTTTAGATGTAGATGAATGAGTTATTGTTATAGTTATGATAGTGAAATGTGGATTATTTCTTTTTGTTGGACTTATTGGTAAATGTTAAACTTAATGGTGGAATGTGGATTGATTATCTTTTTTTACTTTATTATAGAAGTTGGGGTGCTTCATTGTGGAGTTTCAGATTTGCTAAAGCTATTTTACTTTACTGTAAAAGTTGTGACTATGCAATATTTCAGGGAAAACATAAAATGAAATGTCAAAGTTGAGTGGTTTACATCGTACTTTGAGTACATGCAGGTGAACTATATTTCCTTACTGATAGGTAGAATGAATTTTGGATTGAATCAAATTAACTATAACTTATCATGCATATAAAATATATATATATTTAATATACGTGTCCCAACGTGTCAGAAATTTGTATTTTTTAGAAACGACGTGTCGGCGTGTCGTGTTGCGTGTCGCGTGTCCGTGTCGGTGCTACCTAGGTAGTAGAAACTGAAGAGGAAGAAGCAGCGGTGTAGGTTCACAAGTAGCAGCAACAATGGCAAGAAGAGGTAGCAACAGTAGCAAAGACGACAACAGCCGAAAGGGAGAAGACCAACGGCTGCAGCGGCAACAAACGGAGAAGTAGCAGGCATGCAGAACAGAAGGAGTCCAAGGAAAAGAAGAAGAGCACAAGAAGGAAGAAGAAGACAAAGAAGTCAGCTGCAGCAAAGGTTCCTACGTGAACAGTTGGAACGAAAATCAAAAAGTTGGTGCTGGAAATCAAGGAAGTCAACCCTGGCTTGCATGGGAAAATGGGGCTTAGCAAAGTTGAAAAGAAGAGAGAAATAAAAAGTGGAGCACATGTGGGGTTTCAACCACAATAGTGAGAGGAAGGTGGGGTAGTTGGCCGACGAGAACAAGGGAGGACAAGACAAGAAAGATGGCTCAAAGAAACTAAATTTTCTCATCCTTTAGTCAATAATTTTGAGGTCAAGAAATGAAATTAGCAAATTTAGGATTGGGTGAAAATTTCACACAAGGAACAGGTATATTTTTCGAGTTTGCGCATCGACGATTCGGACACGATTGGGTTCAACGCGGATGAGAAATTTCTCGGCGCGAACGAAAATTTTCTCTGGCACGATCAACGAAATTCAACTTCAGACCGACGCTCCAACCAAATTAATATTCGCATATGAAAATTGATCCTTTTTTCCAAGAAAATCAAAACTTCATTATAGTTTCGACTTCCGAATTTCCAGGACGTCACACAATTTCTCATTCATTCACCCATCAATATATCTCGTATTTCCAAAAATTACCCACATGAATGAAAATTGTTTTGTTTTGACACTGTGATAGTGTTCAACAATTGAAACCTGCATAGGATAGGTAGGGTGTGACCCTTTGAACCTTCCTTTGTGAAAAATTATTTACTTTACTAGCTGTCCAGTAGACATGATGTCCTTGAACTGTCTTGCTTTCTTTTGAAAATGAACCATACACTTCACAGAGAAATCATCTAAGCATTTGTTCAGTTCTCATGATTATGTTCATTTTGGCCATGTACATCAACTGGTTCTATGAGAGTTTCTAAAGAATTTAGCCCCAAATAATTCTCCTTTGAAATGGCCCCACTTCTCTCTTACATAGGTGATTACTTAATTTTTGGAGTAATTTGGTTACTCCACTTAAGAATCATTAAAGTAAAATTACTATCCTTTTCCTTACAATATCACTGATATTTTACAGGAATGGTTTTAGTCAATAGAGATAATTCCTCTCATCAATTTTTCAATTAACTCTCTATTTAACCCTTTGGTTAGCGGATCTGCAATATTATCTTTTGATTTTACATAGTTAATAGAGATAATTCCAGTTGAGAGCAATCGTCTAATGGTATTATGCTGACAACGTATATTTCTAGACTTACCATTATACATGTTACTTTGTGATCTTCCAATCTCAGATTGGCTATCACAATGTATGAAGATTGGTGGCACAGGTTTTTTCCATTTTGGAATATCCTCTAAGAAATGGCATAGCCATTCGGCCTCTTCACCACATTTATCCAAAGCTATAAACTCACATTCCATTGTGAATCTGGCTATAACAGTTTGTTTACAGGATTTCCAAGATATGGCTGCACTGCTAGTGTGAATACATATCCACTAGTAGATTTTGAGTTTTTTATATCAGATATCCAGTTCGCATCACTATATCCTTCTAGAACAGCTGGGTATTTGGTATAGCGTAGGCCATGATTCCGTGTGTACCATAAGTACCTAAGTACTCTTACGATCGTTTTCCAATGGTTAGTACTCGGATTGCTCGTATATCTACTCAATTTATTAACCGTATAGACAATATCTGGTCTAGTACAACTCATTAAGTACATTAAACTTTCAATAACTTTAGAGTACTCTACTTGAGAAATACTCTCTCCTCTATTCTTAGATAGATGAAGACCATTGTCAAATGGTGTTCTAGCAATACCAGAATCATTCATATTGAATTTTTCAAAAATCTCGTTCACATAATGTGACTGGTTTAAAATAAGACCTTTTGACGTTCTTGTGATTTTAATTCCTAAACTCACGTCATCAAATTCCATATCTTTTATGTCAAATCTTGAATTCAACATATTATTGGTAGATTTGATCATTCTATCATTACTACCAACAATGAGTATGTCATCTACATAAAGATACAAAATGACATAGTCATTTTCTATTTCTTTAATGTGGACCCATTTATCACATTTATTAATCTTAAAACCATTGTTTTTTTTTTTGGTAAGGTAAGAATAATATTAGCTAATTCTTAAAACCATTGTTAATCATTGCATTATCAAACTTTTCATGCCACTGCTTTGGCGCTTATTTTAGGCCATACAATAATTTTACCAATTTACAGACTTTCCTTTTTTGTCCTGAAACTATATAACCCTCGAGCTGTTTCATGTAGGTTTCTTTATCCAGATCACCATTTAAGAAAGCTGTTTTTACATCCATTTGATGTACTTCTAGATTTCGCAATGCTACAATTGTAAGTATCATCCTAATGGAGTTTATTCTCGTTGCAGGAGAATAAGTATCAAAGTAATATAAGCATTGTCGTTGTCTATATCCTTTGATGACAAGTCTGGCTTTATACTTATCAATGGAGCTATCTGCTTTCATTTTTCTTTTAAAAATCCATTTGGACCCTAAAGATTTGCAACCAGGAAGAGGATCCACTAGCTCCCAAGTATGATTCTGCAAAATGAAACCAACTTCACTTTTTATTACTTCTTTCCATAAAGGTCCCTCGGAAGAGTTTATAGCTTATGCATAATTCAATTGTTCATTTTCTAACAAATAAGTTAGAAAATCATTTCCAAATGATTTTTCCACTCTTGCTCTTTTGTTACGTCTCGATTCAAGCTCATGATCTGAATCATGACTTTTATGATCCGAATCATGACTTTTTCCATTCATAGTTTCAAGCGTTTGTTTAGACGAACTTGATCCATCATTGGATTTGTAAGGAAATACATCTTCGAAGAATGATGCATTTCTCGATTCCATTTTGTGTATATTTGGAATTTTCTATTCATATATAAAAAATCAATATGCATTACTGTTGTGTGCATACCTTATAAAGATGCAGTCTACCGTTTTAGGACCTATCTTCATTTTTTTTTTTGTGTTGGAATAGCCACTTTTGCAAAATATCCTCACACTCGTAAGTATTTGTAGGATGGTCTCCTATCTTTCCATAACTCATAGGAGGTTTTAACCTCTTTCTTTCGAGGTACGTTATTTAAAAGGTAATTACTTGACAAGATAGCTTCACCCTACATATGTTGAAGTAAACCTGAACTTAGTAACATCGCGTTCATCATTTCTTTCAATGTGCGATTTTTACATTTAGCTACACGGAGCTGAACAACACACGTTCACCCCACATTGACATTAGAGTATATTGAACAAGATAAAATATTTATGCATTGCACCACAAAAACTCACCTTTCGGGATCCGATTTCTATTGTAAGTCGTCTAGACTCGAGGGCAAGTAATCCGGCACACATGACAAGTCCTAGAGTCCGCAAAGAGACCATTTTACTCCCATGACCAGCAAGTGTACGACGCGGCCAGCAGCTATAAACTGACATTTGACGTCCAAGGACTTAACTTTACACCATAAAACTCATCCTAGCTCAAGGCCATAGCATTTCCGACATTGTAAATCAAGTTTAGAAGTGATGCTCAACCACAAATCGAGCTTGGACACACGAGGAAGAGGCGGCACAACTAGCAACTCACGTCGGCGATCCACGAAAAATCGAGCTAGAGCCGAGAGTGAGAGTGAGAGCCGAGAGAGGGCAGCACCAACAGTAGCAATAGATTCTAGCAAACGAGAGGGTGAAGCTGAAGCAGCAGCAAGCTTACACGTAGCTGAACGAAGATAGGATAGTAGGAAGAGCTCAAGTAGAAAGAAGGTCCAGTAGCCGCAAAACAAGCTCTCGAGCAGTAGTAGAAACTGAAGAGGAAGAAGCAGCAGTGCAAGTCCACAAGTAGCAGCGAAAGGGAGAAGACCAGCGGCTGCAGCGGCAACAAATAGAGAAGTAGCAGGTATGCAGAACCAAAGGAGTCCAAGCAAAAGAAGAACAGCAAAAGAAGGAAGAAGAAGACAAAGAAGTTAGCTGCAGCAGAGGTTCCTATGTGAACAGTTGGAAAGAAAATCAGAAAGTTGGTTCTAGAAATCAAGGAAGTCAACCCTGGCTTGCATGGGAAAATGGGGCTCAGCAAAGTTGAAAAGAAGAGAGAAAGAAAAAGTGGAGTGCACGTGGGATTTTAGCTGCAACATTGAGAGGAAGGTGGGGTAGTTGGCCGACGGGAACAAGGGAGGAAAAGACAAGAAAGATAGCTCAAAGAAATTTAAATTTTCTCATTCTTTAGTCAAAAATTTTGAGGACAAGAAATGAAATTAGCAAATTTAGGATTGGGTGAAAATTTTGCACAAGGAACGGGTATATTTTTCAAATTTGCACATCGAGGATTCGGACAGGATTGGGTTCAACGTGAGTGAGAAATTTCTCGGCACGAACGGAAATTTTCTCTGGCATAATCAACGAAATTCAACTTCAGATCAACGCTCCAACCAATTTAATATTCGCATCTGAAAATTGATCCTTTTTTCCAAGAAAATCAGAACTTCATTATAGTTTCGACTTCCGAATTTCCAGGACGTCACACAATTTCTCATTCATTCACCCATCAATAGATCCTATATTTCCAACAATCTCCCACATGAATGAAAATTGTTTTGTTTTGATTTTGTGATAGTGTTCAACAATTGAAACCTACATATGATAGGTAGGGTGTTACCCTTTAAACCTTCTTTTGTGAAAAAATATTCACTTTACTAGTTGTCCAGTGGACATGATGTCCTTGAACTGTCCTACTTTCTTTTGTAAATGAACCATACACTTCACAGAGGAATCATCTAAGCATTTGTTCAGTTATCATGATTATGTTCATCTTGGCCATGAATATCAACTGGTTCTACGAGAGTTTCTAAAGAATTTAGCCCCAAATAATTCTCCTTTGAAATAGCCCCACTTCTCTCTTACATAGGTAATTACTTAATTTTTGGAGTAATTCGGTTACTCCACTTAAGAATCATTAAATAAAAATTGCTATCCTTTTCCTTACAATATCACTGATATTTTACATGAATGGTTTTAGGGATAAACCCTCACAGTGGCATCACTAAGTTCATATAATTAGGTTGTCCCTTTAAACTTAGATTTTGGGATCTCCAGTCAACTAGGTTGGGTTTCTATTATATCAACTTATTCTTTCATTGGCTTCAGTCCCATTCCTTTCATCAATTTTTCAATTAACTTTCTGTTTAACTATTTGATTAGCGAATCTACAATATTATCCTTTGACTTTACGTAGTCAATAGAGATAATTCCAGTTGAGAGTAATTGTCTAATGGTATTATGCTGACAATGTATATGTCTAGACTTACCATTATACATGTTACTTTGTGCTCTTCCAATTGCAGATTGGCTATCACAATGTATAAAGATTGGTGGCATAGGTTTTTTCCATTTGAAATATCCTCTAAGAAATGGCGTGGCCATTCGGCCTCTTCACCACATTTATCCAAAGCTATAAATTCACATTCCACTGTGGATCTGGCTATAACAGTTTGTTTACAGGATTTCCAAGATACGGTTGCGCTGCTAGTGCGAATACATATCCACTAGTAGATTTTGAGTCTTTTATATCAAATATCCAGTTCGCATCACTATATCCTTCTAGAATAGCTAGGTATTTGATATAGTGTAGGGCGTGATTCCGTGTGTGCCATAAGTACCTAAGTACTCTTACGATCGCTTTCCAATGGTCAGCACTTGGATTGCTCGTATATCTACTCAATTTATTAACATTATAGGCACTATCTGGTCTAGTACAACTCATTAGGTACATTAGACTTTCAATAACTTTAGAGTACTCTACTTGAGAAATACTCTCTCTTCTATTCTTAGATAAATGAAGACCATTGTCAAATGGTGTTCTAGCAATACCAGAATCATTCATGTTGAATTTTTCAAAAATCTCGTTCACATAATGTGACTGGTTTAAAATAAAACATTTTGACGTTCTTGTGATTTTAATTCCTAAACTCACGTCATCAAGTTCCATATCTTTCATGTCAAATCTTGAATTCAACGTATTATTAGTAGATTTGATCATTCTATCATTACTACCAACAATGAGTATGTCATCTACATAAAGATACAAAATGACATAGTCATTTTCTATTTCTTTAATTTGGACCCATTTATCACATTTATTAATCTTAAAACCATTGTTTTTTTTTTTTGGTAAGGTAAGAATAATATTAGCTAATTCTTAAAACCATTGTTAATCATTGCATTATCAAACTTTTCATGCCACTGCTTTGGCGCTTATTTTAGACCATACAATAATTTTACCAATTTACAGACTTTCCTTTTTTGTCCTAAAATTATATAACCCTCGGGCTGTTTCATGTAGATTTCTTTATCTAGATCACCATTTAGGAAAGCTGTTTTTACATCCATTTGATGTACTTCTAGATTTCTAGATTT